>RCUC01163400.1:0-47709 GCA_003697995.1 Taxidea taxus jeffersonii | reverse complement strand
ATAACTGGGAGTCAAGTCAATCAACAGACACAGATCCCCAAATAAGAAGGATGATGGAATTAGCAGACAAGGATGCCGAAGCAGGCATTACAAATACGCTCCATATGCTCAGGACTGTAGAAGAAATCATGAACACAATGAGGAGAAAAATGGAAGATTTCAAAAACCAAATGGAACTTACAAAGAGGGAAACAGAATATCCCAAGTGAAAAATACCATTAAACAACTAAGTGATTTTAATTTCTGCCACAACCACTACCCAAACCACAGGGAGGGTGGGGGCATTTTCCCCTTCTAGCTTATTCTGCCAGCAGCCAATGCCTCCCTGTCCTGTGAGGGCACTACCTTTGGTTGCTCAGTTCCCCAGGACTCTAGAAAAACAGGTATCTTTTCTTGTTGATCCCAAATGCAAGCAAGCAACAGCTTTTCTGAGCCTCGTTTCAGCTGATGTTTCCTGAATCCCTCCTTTGTCTTCTGATTTGAGTGCTCTGCCACCTGTCCAGCTCCATAGCAAACCCCTCTTCTCCATCAGTCTCTCTTTATCTAAGTAGTTCCAGAGCTCTTGCAATGGGGTGATAAGCAGGAGCTGGCCTGCCCTATAGAGATTCACATCTAGCCCAGGTGGCACAATGAGAAGAAGGAAGTGACAAGGTTCAGGAGATCAGCAGGGATAAAGTACTTAGAGAGAAAACTTCATCTGGAGGTCAGGGAAGGCTTCATGGAAGAGGTGGCATTTCTGCGGAGTTTTGAAGGATGGATAAGGTTTGGGCTGCTAGAAATGAAGGGACAGGTGCTGTAGGTGAAATAGGGCATCATCTTGAATTCCCTTACATCTTGTCTTCCCTTTCTGAATCCCCAGGCTCCCCCCTTCTCTAGGGGTTCTAGTCAGCTCTTTTGCTCTCAGGAGTGATACCTGTGGGCTCTGGGCACCCAGACTTCCCCAGCGAACTAGTGACACTCCTGCCTGTAGCCTCAGATACCCTTCCCCTCCTTGGGCTCTGACCAGATGGAACAGCACCCCACATGGGCAGTTTATGGTAAAAGCCTTTCCTGGACAGGTTCAAAACCCAGTGGCGGGGAGCAGGTTTGAGCCAAGACTGCATGACTCAATCTCTCTGACCCCCAGCCACCCATTCGACTGCTCCTTGACCCCCAGCTCAGCATTGCTGCCATGAGGTTTGGGGGCCTCTGAGCATCTTATTTCTCCTCTTCTCTCATCTCGTCTCCCTTCCCACTTCCCCCACTCTGTCCCAGCCTCCATTCTGGGTGTGTGATACGATCAGCTCCTACAAAGGGCAGTTTTTCACAGTCTGCTTCCCACATATCGCCTGACCTTCAGGATCACTCTGGGGCCTGGTGGGCGTGTGCAAATGAGCAGGGCCAGGAGAATGGTGCAGGTGCCTCTCCTTCAGGTGTGTTCGGTATAGATAAGGCAGCGCCTGTTTGTGACGGTGATGTCACTGCACAAAACCTGAGATGGGAGGATTGGGAGTGGAGTTCCCCGAAATGGGAGGTTTGAGCCTGGTGGGTGGGGAGCTCAGACTCAGGCTTTGAGATGACGTGTATACCCCTCCTCACCTCCCACCTTCCTGGGTCTGCCACCTCAGAGTCTCCACTTGTCACCCAGGCCAGATGTTCCTCTTCTTCCCCCACAAAAGGGTGGAGATGTGGTGGTGGCTGTGGGGCTGCCAGAGTCTGGGTGAGCTCCCCACCCCCCAGGGTTTCACCCACCTGTGACTCCAAGCCCACTGGCCCCAGCTGAGCCAGTGCTCCCTGTGGCCCCGGGGGGCGGGGTCCAGTGGGCCCAGTGTGGGGAACCTGCAGAGTGGGCCCCATGGTGGGTGGTTCTGAGTCCTGACTTTGGTGCCAGGTGGAGCTGAGCCTGAGTTTCATCTCCATTATTTATACACTCCAGACAAGTGACTTAACCTCCAGTCCTCCCTTATCTTATCTGTAAAGGTTAGACAATGGCACTCCCCCATCTGCTGGTGGGGGCACCTTGGGCACCTGGTTAATGGCACGTGTTGTTGTTGATGGGCTTGCTGAGAGGGGTGGAGGCCGCACCCCCACAGGCCTGTCCTGACCCCCCCCCCCCCTGACTCCCCATCGCAGCTGCTTTACTAAGCCCCCAGCTCCTGGACCCTTGTTCTGGATCCTTGTCTGACAGCCCCCCAGAGGGACCCATTGCATCTTTAACTGTAGTTCTCCTGCTTGGCAAAGCCATCAGCACCTAATGTCCCATGTCATTGCTGCTTCTCTGCCTGTGGACGCCTCACTCCTGGGGGCTGCTCAGCCACCCAGGGCAAATCCATCTGGCCAGGAATAGCCACAGTGGGGAGGGGGGAGAACAGGGCCAGGGACCTTCCAGTGATGCTTTGATGATAATTTGCCTACAAATATCTTACTATCAGAGGGCAAAGTTCTCCATGACTCTATCGCCGGTCCTTCATTTATGGCCCCCTGAGAAACCACAGTGGTCCCTCCAGTCTCTTAACACCAAAGCCTATGCATCTCTTCACATAGGAAAGAACCCTGAGTCTGGGGAGAAACTGAGCCCCACACCTCCCTGCCTCCCCGCCATCTCCCCCTCCCTCCACACTGATGTGGCTCTGATGCCCATGCAGGGTTTTTAAGGTAGGGCCCAACAAAAGGTCAGCACTGGGAAGTTGAACTTGGAGGAAGACACGGATCCTGATGGAGACCAGGACCTGGGGAGAACTTGTCCCAGGGACTCAGGTTCCCATTCCCTGGGTCCCAGGGCAGTGCCCCCTCCTCTGGGCTAGCCCCTGTGTGAGCCCCGTCCCTGCCCAGTGCCTGAGGAGCAGGCAGGGGGCTCAGCTTCTTCAGGAGTTCACGTTCAAGACTGGCCTGGGGGTGGCATTGGTAGATGGGGCAGATAGGAAGTGGGTAGCTCTGCCACTTTCTCAGTCAGTTCAGGACAATAGACTTTGTTTAAAGGATGATCAGGGCTTTCCCATCTTTGGGAGCAAGCTTGGAAAGAGGCCAGGGGAAGAGGAGCCTCTCAGCCCAGGTCCTTGTCCCCCTCCCCGCCCCTCTCCTGTCCTCCTGGCCAGGTTCCTGCCACCTCCATTCCCAGGCTCCAGGATGTGTCTCTCTTACCTTGAGCCCAGGAAGAGACACAAACCCCTTTGCTGGTTCCTCTCGGCATCGCTGGGATCCGCTGGCATTTTCACAAAGGACTTCCATAAATACTGAGGGAGAACAAAAGGGAAGTAATTACAGAAAATACAAACAGCATGAAAATAGTCAAGTTTCTAAAGTACAGGTTTCCCAGCCTCAGATAACCACCCTGGGGCCCAGGAGGCTGGCCCGCCTTCCTGGCAGGCCCCATGCGAGGACTCCAGCCCTTGCAGGCCGGCCTGCCGCCGCACACCTCAACCCCCGCTGGGCCAGGGGCCAGGCTGAGTCCCCTTTCCCTTCAGTTTTCTAGGCCCCCTGGGTGTCCCTCACCCCTCGGCTTCTGGGGGAGGCCTTGACCCCCTTGAGAGCCCCTGCTGAGATGGCGAAGCCCAGATCTGCACCCCCAGGCCTGACAGCCGCACACACCCCACCCAGGGGTGGTCTCCTCGCTGTGCTGGACAGTTGTGGCGTTTCCGTCTGACTCACTATGGCCCCCGAATTGGCCTGCTCCCATGCAGCGGTGAGCCCATGGTAGCCACCCTGTGACCCAGGTCGATGGGATGAGAACAAGCACCTGAGCCAAGCTGAGCCGTTCAGAGTTCAGTCTGGGGTGGGGGGGTATGGTTAGTAGGGTCCAGAGGCGGTCTCTTCACACTGTGGGCTTGGGGGCCTTGGAGGCCGTCTTGAGGGCTGAGGTCTGCCCAGATGCGCCAGGAGAAGCAGAAGGGTGAGCTGGTCAGCGGGAACCCTGGTTCCTGGGGCAGTCCTGTCCTTCAGAGAGGTTCTTGACCACATTCCTGCCTCTGAGCCACTCCTGTGTCCTTTTAGTAAACTTCCTTTTTTATTAAACACTGGTTTGAGTGGATTTCTATAGCCTGCAAGCCCCACATCTCAGTGCATCCGCCATTCCGTAAGCAGGACAGACATGGTAGGGTGGCCAGGCCCTCAGAGAACCCAAGGGGGCCCACGCAGGGACTGAAGTGAGGTGCTGAGAAGTCCCTGGGGAAAGGCTGGGGGTGTCCAAGAGCATCAGCCTTTCGACATTGCGTGGGTGGGGAGCCCAGGGAGCTCATGCAGGGGCAGTTGCTAGCAAGGGAGGACCTTTGAAATATTGTTGGCTCCTTACTCTCGACACCGAGTAGCCGGTGAGTGAGTCTCAGCTTTCCTTCTAGCATCCCATTTTGTGCCCCCACCCCCGTTACTCTGATCCATGGGGATGTGATGCACAGGCCAGCAGTCTGAAGCCTGAGCCTGAGCCCCGTCTCAGTCCCTCATGAGCTGAGTGACCTCACCTCCCTGAGCCTTGCTTCCCCAACCAGAAAATGGAAAGTGGTAACCACAACCTTTTGTACTTTGTAGGGCTCCTTCACACTTTTCCCTCCCTTGTCCCATCTTTGTCGTCTTGCCCAGCATTTGCCTCCCCAGCAAGCCTTCCCCTCTGACTCCACCCCCTTCAGCACCTTCCAATCCCCTTCCTGTTGTTCTGGGCCACTGTGTGTTGGTCATGGGTGTGTAGCGTTTCTTTGAGCCTTATTTTGGGGATGGTGCTTAGTCAGTCTCCTCCATCAGCCTGAGACTTCCCAAGGGCAGGGATCCCATGCCTTGCCCTCCCTCTAGAACCCTCAATGTGCCTGGAACAGCACAGAGCCCAGAGAGGGTGCCTGGAGGCAGTCTGCCCAGCCACCTGCCTTCCTGACCTGTACATCTGCTCTTTCCCACCCTTCTTTTGGCAGGGAGGACATTCCAGAATCTTCTTTCTAAACTAAGCCAGAATTATAGGCTCCCCCAGCCTCTTTAGGAAGCTAACTCCAGCTATGGGAGGGTGCCTTCTGGCTAATTCTTCCTTACATGGCTGTCCTTCCATTCTTGAACCCTTCTCTCTGCAGGGGAGGCGGTGTGCCCCACTTGAGCCGGTTACCATGCACCCACTCCCCTCACAGCAGGCTCCTTCCCTTCCTCTCCCACTCCTTGGCTCTCCCTCCCATTGCTGCCACCCATCGTCGCCCCCCCCCCCCCCCCGCCGCCTCTCCCAGCCTTTCTATTCCCATCCTGGCTTGTCTCCCCAGGCAGCTGGGAGCAGGGCGCCTTCGATTTCTCTATTCAGTCTGAGGCGTAGCAATTTTCTGCTCTCCCGTAATTAGGGGAATTTTAAGCAAACTCCCCGACGGATGATTACAGCAGGTTCAATCCAAGCTCCTTTGATCAGGGAAGAATGAGGACGTTGTTGGAATATTCCTCGACCTGCTGGCCAGACAGACTCAAGGCGGAAGTCTGGTTCTTGAGCTCCCCCTGGAGGGCTCTGGGCTTTGATCCTGGTGCTTGATGGACCCTGGGCACTGGGGTCTCCCCAGGAGAGGACTGGGTTCAAATTTGGCTTTGTTAAGGATTATCCCAGATGCAGCTTCTCTGGCTTTGGGCCAACACCTGGACTCAAAGCTGGTGACTAGGGTGGGAAGGGAAATCAAGGAGGCACATAGGGCAGTCTCTCACGACTGCTGGGAATGGCTGTGCAGGCTCTCAGTAGTGGGCCATCATTCCCACTGTGGCCCGTGTGAACTCGGATTCCTGGGGCTTTCCAGTGTCCAGCCTACACAGCATACCTGTAAGCCCGAACCTGCCTCCAGGAAGCTTGAATGACTACATTTTTCTAGACTGTCGGAGGGGGAGGGACCTTCTGAGAGTTGAAAGGGCCTCTTTTCTTTCTCTTGTCCATTTCTGCTGAGTCTTTTGTGGCAGTGAGTAATAACAGGAAGAGTATGGCCTTAGGGACAGCCTAACTAGAGAATGAATTACAATTCAGCTATTTCCTGGCTGTGTGACCTTGGGCAGTTAATGGACCTCTCTGAACTTTAATATCTATCCTAAAGGATTGTTTCAAAGATTGAAGAAGAAACAGATTAAAACACTGCTTGGCTCATAATAGGTGTTCAGTAAATAGCATTCCCTTCTCCTTTCCCTGCCCACTTCACACAGTTTAAACATCATCACCCTTCAGGGCAAACCCTCTTCTCCTCTGTCTGTGCCCCCCAGTCCCGTGTACCCCCAATGCTGCACTCCTGAGCACACCGAGTATATTAGTAGACTGCTAATGTCTCCGGCATTCCCGAGCAGTGGGTCTGGCTTTTCCATAGGTTAATTAGGTCATATTTCAGGATAATTATGGCAGTATATTCCTATACTAATTAAGTGGCTTTAAACCATCTCCACAACGCAACTCCATGAATCATAATTAAGCCTTGCCGCCGAGTGCCTCTGCCAGCCGTGGAGCCCCACACGCAGCCCGCTCTGCCTGCTCGGTTGCGGGAGAGGAAGCACCGGAACCATGGGTTTGAAAAGGACTTATTTTCCTGAGATCATGTCAGGATGAATCCTAGTGAATATTGGATGAAGCTTTGCATGGGTCCTCTTGTTTTCACAAGAAGAGAGACGAAGAGAAATACAGGTTTATCCTCTTCTCCCTGCTGCTCTGCTGACTAGATCTGAATAGATTCCCAGGGGATGCAGGCGGGGCGGAGAGAGTGCTGGAGCACATGCTTGCAGGTGGCAGTGGATGGTGAGTGTGCAGAAGAGTTGGTGTTACAGCTGGTGTTCACTAGGGACCATGTCTAACAGGAGCCGGCTCTGCTCATGGCTGCCCGGGAAGAAAGACAAGAGCACCAAAGAACTCGTGTTTGGGAGGGCCAGGTGGATCTCCTCACTCCTGACCATTCTGTTCTTGACACACCTGGCAAGGTGAACAGCTCGCACCTCAGCGGGGGCCACCGTTTTGGCTACTGTCGGTTCTAGCTTGAGTCATGGCAGGATTTTTGGTGCCGCCGTCGGGAGATCTGGTTCTGAGTCTTGGTGCTGCTGCCTGCTGGGGGTTACCTGGAGAAAGCCATCTGGTCCTCTGAGCCTCAGCTTCTTTATCTGGAGAGTTGAAAAGAACACTGGCTGTCTTAGGACTGCTGAAAAAGATGGAAGGAGACAATGGGATGGGGCCAACAACTCTGTTGAGGAGTTAGTGAAGTCTGGGCTGTTCCTCCAGCCATGGAGAAGGACTCACAGGGACAGAGCCACACTCCTAGGACTTCTCACCAACAAGGTGCTTATTTATCTGACGGCTCCTGGGTCTGGTGTGGTCTATCTAATGGCTCCTGGGTCTGGTGTGGTCTATTCACGGAAGTCACAGATGTCCCTGGGGGACCCAGGTCCCGGAGATCGGGTGCATACCACCATGTGTTCACCACGGGGGCCCCCCGGAACACACGTTTTCTCCTGCCTGAGTGAAAATACACAGGCTGCCTTATCCGCTCCTGCCACCGGAGCTTCGAGAGGCCACCATGGGTTGCGATGGCATGTGGAGGATGATCACAGGATGTCTGGAAAAGATTTAGGAATAAACATCTGGAAGCCACGATCCTAGGCTCACAGTCCTCAAAACTCCTGACTTCTGTGGATTTTCCTTTTCATGCTTTCCTAACCTCACCTGGACCACCTCCCCACCCTGCTCCCTCCATTCCTGCCTCCCGCACCCACAGCTTCTCAGAGCTAGCAGCTCAGGCAGCAAAGGGCGCAAGGGAGATGAGACTTGTCTTCTCTCTCTCTCTCTCTCTCTCTCCCTCTCCCCCCTGCCTCTGGAGAGATGGCCCCAGGCATTTGGAGTAAGGCACTAATCAACCAAGGACAGGTGACAATGGACCAACATCTTCCATGGAAGCCAGGGCGATTTTCAGGAGATGTTCAGCTGTCCTCAGCAAAAGGACAGGGGGTTGGGGGTGGGCGGGTGGGAAGGAGGCAGCATTTAGTCAGCCTGGTTGTCTGGTTGTCACCCACAGCCCCTGGCTCCTCTGACAAGAGAACGCCATGTGAGGGGCACCTGGGTGGCTCAGTGGGTTAAAGCCTCTGCCTTCGGCTCAGGTCATGATCCCAGGGTCCTGGGATTAAGCCCCGCATCGGCTCTCTGCTCAGCGGGGAGCCTGCTTCCTCCTCCTCTCTCTCTCTCTCTCTCTCTGCCTGCCTGTCTGTCTACTTGTGATCTCTGTCAAATAAATAAATAAAATCTTAAGAAAAAAAAAAAAAGAGAACGCCATGTGAACGTGCAGATAAGCCCAGCTGGAAAATTGACAGCCACTACGGCAGCCCTGACTCCCCACTCGCTACTGTGGCTTGTGGATGATGACTGTGTTAGAGCAGAGAGTGGTTAGAGGCAAGAAAGACATCCTCTGAATGCAGAACCCCTGAACACCACCTAGAGGGGAATGAGCCTTGTTTTTCCCTGATGGGCAAAGGGCTGTCCTGGGCTGGCAGGAGATGAGGGCTCCGGTGTGGGGGTGGGGGCATCCTGGTGAATTCAGATGGAGACAAGGGGCTGTTTCTTTAGGAGAGATGCAGGTCAGATCCAAGATGAACTTCCTGCTGTCTGTGTCGAGGAAAGGACAAGAGGCTGGAGCCATGGGCAGGGGCCCAGCACGCAGTGGTATGAGAGGGGCAGCTTCTGTGGGATGGGACAGCTGCCCCGTGCCCACAGAGCTCTGCTGGCAGCAAGAATGGTGTGCTGGCAATCTCAGCCCAGGACAAGGACCTCTTCAGGAGGGGGAGGTTGGGAAGGGGTGGAGAGAGTACAAGGACAAGGACCAGACTGCAGATAATGGGGATGGCTAGAACTCCCAGGCAACAGAGTTGGGAGCCGTGGGGGCCCGGCTTCAGGAGACAGCTCCCCCTGCATATGGCATTCACACTGGCTTCTTGTGCCCAGGAAGGCCTACACCACAGACATTTAAACCCTAATGCATGTCTGCATGTGAATGAGTTTCTGTGCATGTACACCCCTGTAACCACAATTCGTCAGCATGAGGTAGTAGAGGGCAGTCCTTGTAGACCACCAGTTCAGGGTCATAGGGCAGCCTTTAGTATATGACTTTACCTTGCTGGGCCTCAGTGCCCTTGTTGACACAATAAGAAGGAGCAATCCTTTGCCTATTCACTTCAGAGAGCTGTCATGGTAAGAGACAGAGGGAGGAAAGCCCTCTACAAACTTATGAAGTCTGCTGCAGCGGTGAGCCTAGTGAGGGTCATGCTGCTGTCCTGCCCAAGCCTCTCCTGACAACAGAGGGACGGGCACAGTGGTGGCTCCTTACCCTTCCTGCACCGGCATCAGGCCCAGCCCATGGGGAGGAGGATGAGTGGGAACCACTCCTTCCTTACTCTTGTCAGGGCCAAGGGGGTTGCAGGAGGGAACTCTGGGGCTGAAGCTCTCCTTCCCTCCAGCCCAGTTACCCTTCCAGGCCAACTAAACCCAATTCTGTGGAGCTTCCAAGGATAATTACGTCTCAAGGATCTCTCCCACAGATAGGGAGAAACACTGTGGGAACATTAAGACACGGAGGATGGGAGTACAGTCACTAATAGGTGTCTCTGATGGAAAAGAAAAAAAAAAGCATACACAGAAAGGAGAAAATGTTGAAAGAGACAGTAACTTACCTTTTCCCTGAATTAAAAGGACATATATACCTTCAGAGGGGAAGGGGTTAAGACAGTGCTGAAAAAGATGAAGAAGAAAAACCTCATTCACAGACCAATTAAGGAGACATGTAAGTGCATCTCAGAGAGAAGACTTCCACGCAGATCACCTATAAATAAGGAGGAATCATAGTGACAATGAGGTGACGATCAGGTGATAGCTAGAAACTGTTGAAGTTTCTATGTAGCTAAATATTTAAATATTGGGGCAAAATAAAGATATCCTCAGGCATAAAGAGGTATGCAGAATGTATCCCAGCAAATAAAAAAAAGAGCGAATCTAAGAAGCAGATATAAGACAAATAGTGCAAAAGAATTTATTAGATTTTAATGTTGCTTGTATAAATGATGACTCTATGGCACAATCTGGAACTAAAATCCAGATCATGTCAACATGATAGCACTCAGGAGAGAAAAGAGGTGGGAAGAGACCAAAGCCAAACCAAACCAAAATAGCTCAGGGGCACCTGCTTGGCTCAGTCCATTAAGCATCAGCCTTTGGCTCAGGTCATGATCCCGGGGGCCTGGGACTGAGTCATGCATCAGGTTCCCTGCTCGGTGGGGAGTCTGCCTCTCCCTCTGCCTTTCCCCTGCTCATGCTCTCTCTCCCTCTCTCTCAAATAAATAAAATCTTAGGAAAAACAAACAAACAAACTAAAATAGCCCAAATATCCCACATGTGGGGAAAATAAAAGAGAAAGTTTTGAGGGAAATGATGAATTACTTAGAATTAAATGTCAAAGAAAGCTCTACCTGTCAAAATTTATGTACTACAGCTAAAGCAGTCCTGTGAGGAAAATTTATAGCTTAAATACATCTGTCAGGAAACAAGAAGGGCTGAAAACAAATGAGTCATGTATTCAGATCAAAAGGAGGAAAAAAACCAAACAAACAACCAAGCAGTAGAGAAAGCCCAAGCAAGAAGAAAAAAAGATTAGAAAAGAAATCAGTGAAATGAAGAATGATGCCAAGAACAGCAAAAACAGTATAAATGAGTACTAAAAACAGAAAATTCCCTGAAAAGACAAAATGAACATCCTTTAAAAGACCGGGAAAATAAACATCAAGAAAACAAGAGAGCAGATTTTAAAATGCACTGCGGAATTAATTCAACTCTGTAGAGCCTCAGAGAGTGAGAGCCAAGGGTCCTCTCCCAGGGGTAGGAAGAAAGACCGTGAGGTAGAACTAAGATTTTAAAATATAAATACAATATTAGAACAATATATGTGTATATACAAGTATATATACAGTTGGCCCTGTATGAAATGTGCAGATTTCTGGATAATAATGGTGAAATCAACACAAGAGAAATAAAAGGCCTGAACAGACTAATAGGATGTGGAGGAAAAGGATGTCTCATGTGCTGTTGGTGCGAATGCAAACTGATACAGCTGCTGTGGAAAACTGTATTACTGGAGGCTCCTCAAAAAGTTCATAATAAACCACCCTACAATCCAGTAATTCCACTACTGGGTATATATCTGAAGAAAATGAAGATGTTAACTTGAAAAGATATCCTTACACCCCGCCCGCCGCCACCGTGTTGCCATGGAGGGGAAGCTGGGATGAAGATAACGCAGTCTGGACTGATTGTGGTTAAAATACTCTACTTTCTCGCAATTTTGCAACAGCATAGACACATTTTCAGGCCTCTCCTAGGGTCACCAGAGAGGGTAGCAGACCTATATCTAGATAATAGCCCTGAAAATCACAAAGGCCTCAAGCATTAAAAACAAAGGCCCAAGACCACCAAGGAGGAAAAAAAAAAGGCATTAAACTTTATGAAAACCATTAAGTGAAAGACCTAAATAAAAAGAAATACTATATCCATGTTTGGAATGACTTAATTTTGGAAAGATGTCTATTAGCCCCAAATTAATTTCTACGTTCAATTAAATTCCAGCAGGAATTTTGGGGGGATTAAACAAAATGAGTATAAAATTTCTATCGAAGAATCAAGATCCACAAATAGCTAATCCAATTAAAAAAGAAGCAAGAAAGAAGCAACATTTGTTCTGCTGATAAACCGATTACAATAAAAGTATAATAATAAAAGCAGTGTGTTACTGGCATAGGGACAGACAAATAAGCCAAAGGAACAGAATAAGGGACCAGAAACAGACCTAGACACACATAAATAAACTGAATAAAAACAAGTCTAAATTAAAAAAAGCTATAAGGGAACTCCCTATGAGAGAGAGGTGGTGTAATAAATCGGTAAGAGATGAATTATTTTGTAAAAGTCATCAGAAAAAAAGATGCTTCACTGTTTTGGAAATTAATTAAGTTGGATTGGTACTCAACACTAGATTTTAAAAAAATTTCCAAGTAGAGAAAGACCTAAATGTGAAAAGTAAAATTATAAACACAAATGGAAGAAAATGTGTTAAAAAAAAAACTCTGAACCTTAAAGTGAGCATTTCTTTGAAACGATTTAAAAAATAACCAGACACAAACCATAAAGCACAAAATAAAAAGATTTGATCACATCAACGTTAGAGATTTTTGTTTTTTTAAAGAAAAAAACAGTATAAACAAAGTTAACAGAGGAGTAACAGACTGGGAGTAGACATTTTTTGGAAGTCTATAACTGACAAATGTTTAATATCCAGCATATACAAAGAACTGCAGACCCATAAGAAAAACACGAGTACCTAAAAGAAAAAAGGGAAGTGGGATATAAACAGGCCGTTTATAGAAGTGGACATTTGAAGTGCTAATAGCTATACAAATAGTTGCTTAATTTCTTTAACACAAATTAAAATAAGAAGGTATCATTTTACCACCACCACTATCCCCAGATGGCCAAAATTAGAAAATCTGTGAGGCCTCGGGAAAGAGAAAGCCTTTGGTTCCTACTGATGGAAAGTATAAGTCATACACAGAGAAACCCGCTCACCTTGGTACAGGGGGTCTGGTATCCCATCGCTGCCCCTCACATGCTATGGATGTACAGCTTCATGGAGTCTCTAGCAGGTGCACAAGAGACACGTGCAAGGAGGTGTGAGCTGTGGTCAGGATCCGAGCCAGCCTGGCATCCTTCACAGGGTGGGGTGGGGTGGGGGGGCGCTTAGAGAAATGTGGCCTTGGCAGATGATGGAATACCTTGGGGCAGTCAGCGGTAATGAACTGCGTCTGCGTTAAGCAACTTGGGGAGATTTTGCAAGCAACCCAGAGGGACGAATTGTAAGAGACAGAATGGAATTGGTAGTGTGAAACCATTTATGTAAATTTCAAAGCAGAGCTGACACCGTGTTTTTCAAGGGTGCCCACATGTCCAAATGTAACTTCAGAATGGAAGGACATTTGAACTCCTCAGGTGGGGGGACAGGAGATGTTTTGATGCACCTGTGCCAAACAGTAGTAGGTCTGTCCCATATTACCCAGAAATGCTTGCTGTGGAGACTCTTGCCTCTCACCTCAGCCCTGGGGTGGGGTTTCTACTTTGCACATGGGGTGGGCAGTCTACTTTGCACATAGCTGACAATAAGAACAAGCTAAAGGTTTGATCAAGTGTGTTCATTTCAAAATGGATTTATCATGATGTCACTTACCTTCCCAGAAATAAATTAAAAGGCCCTGTGTTCCAGTAAGTTCTCTGGCCTGTGGAGGGGCTAATCTTATCTTCTGTGAGGGTCATTGGCCCTGTGAATCTCTGTGCTGCTGAAACAGGTCATTTTAAAATGGGAACATTGGTCTTTCCTGGGGGACCACATCTTAAGCCAGGACGCATGCTCTGGGGTCTCAGGTCTCATTAGACTCCTTCATGGCCTCATCTTGATGATGCTGCCGCCTCTCCGTTTACATTTAAAAGCAAAGGAGAAAAAAGAAGTAAAATAAATGAGATCAGGAAAAAAAAAGGCAAAAGGATTACTTAATAAAATAATAGAGATCAAAACAGTAAAAACAGACAGCGCTGGTAAAAAGACAAAAAGCTCCACTGGATGAGACCATAAAGGGCCAAGTGAGGTCTTTTGTCTAAATCAAAAATAACTAAGCCATAAAGTAGGGAGCCCAAGGTTCAGCGCGTGGAGATTCCAGAAGCTGCAGCACGGGGCCAAGCACAGGGGGCTCTTCTGCTCTTTCTCTTAGCCTCCGGACCCCAGGCCAGATACTGAGATGCGCCACCTGATGGCACAGGCCCCATGGAGAGTGTCTCCCCCTGGGATTCCGTAGTTCTGGGCTGGGAACACAGTTCTGGCCTCCCAAATCACCTTCCCTGGCCTCTGCTCATGCGTCCACCTGCCCTTCGCCCAGGTGGTCCCTGCCACTTTCCTCCCTTCTGCCCTCCTCACTACACCTGCCTGCCCAGTACAGAAGGGTGAGTGAAAACCTGTGAGCTCCTGTCCCAGTTCTGTCCCCTGTTGGCCATGGGACCCTGTCTCTCAAATGGGGAGAATCATAACATTGGCCTGGCCTGCCTCCCAGGCATCCTTTGGAACCTGAGGTACCGTGGAAGCCTGAGGGTTTTTTGCTGATGGAGGATCAGTTCAGGACTTCATCCCCCATGAAGCCTTAAGTGAATACTCCCACCCAGACTGAGAGCATGTACCGGGTTGTCTGTGAACTGAGTGTTGTCAACACCCAAGATATCCCCTCCATGCCTGGAAAAGTGTGGAGGTAATTAGTCGGTGCTTAATGGATATTGACTGATTGATCAAAAGGGCTTGCATTCTTGTTGTTTTCCTGCCTCTCCAACCAGACTGTGAATTCTTTGAAAGATCACCCTTTTCTCTCTCCTTCCCTCCCTTCTATTAGTCCCATCAGCTATCAACTATTTGAGCATCTATTATGTGCTGAGCCCTGTTCTAGGCCTCAGACACAGCCCTGCCCACAGAAAGCCTGCCTTCTGGATGGCAGAGGAGGCCGTTAAAAGTCAAGGAAACAGGGGCACCTGGGTGGCTCAGTGGTTAAGCCTCTCCTTCAGCTCAGGTCATGATCTCAGGGTCCTGGGATCAAGCCCCACGTCTGGCTCTCTGCTCAGCAGGGCACCTGCTTCCTCCTCTCTCTGCCTGCCTCTCTGCCTACTTGTGATCTCTGTCTGTCAAATGAATAAACAAAATCTTAAAAAAAAAAAATCAAGGAAACAGCAAAAAGAACTGCAGATTCTGAGAAGTGGAGCGGTCACCAAAAAGACGGAGGCGGGAGCCACTGGGGAAGGCTGGCCAGGGCAGGCCGTCAGTGGGTGGGAGGGTGAGGAAGGACTGCCTGGTGGCGCAGCTGAGGGGGAGCGGTTTGGTGAGAAGGAACCATGTTTGCATGGGGCCCCCAGGTGGCGAAGGCAGGAAAGGGAGCCTGTAGGACTGGAGCAGGAGGAGGCCGGAGGGAGGTGAAACCGAGGGGAAACCCAGAGCCAAATTACATGGCAGGTCTCTGTGGGCCAAGAAAGGGGTGTAGATTTTCTTTGCAGGGTAACAAGGAGCCACGGAGGGATTTTAATCCGGAGAGCAGTGTGAGCTATTTGATACTTCGGAGACAGTCTATCTCAGGGGTTGAAGAGGATGTTGGACGCGGTGAGGATGGGATCCATCGGTCAGAATGTGGGACATTCAACAGGACAGGAGGTCTGCTTGAACAAGGTCGGGGTCAGGGGTGGGGGTGGGTGGGGGACAGTTAATGACTGGGAAGCCTCAAGAGACATTGGCCAAAGGCAATGCACCGGCCCTGTTTGCATCCTGATTTGAACCAACCAGCTGTCAAAAGTCGTTTTTGAGGCAATTGGGGAAACCTAGATTGAGTATTAGATAATGCGATGGAGCCATTGCTAATTTTGTTAGGCGTGTTAATGGTATGGTAATTAGGAGAAAGGAAAAGAAGTCCTTATCTGCTAGAGTTACAGATTGAAGGCTTTGCAGGTGAAATGAAATGATGTCTGAGATTTGCTTTAAAATACTGCAGAAAAAAAAATCTGTGTCTGGGAGAATAGATGAAACGAGATTAGCGAAATGTTGATAAGTTTTGAAGCTGGCTAATGGTGCATGGGGGTTCATTATACCAGCTTCTGAAATTTTCCACAATAAAATGTGAAAAATAAAAGAATTTTTTAATGGGAGGAGTTGGAAGGAAACCATCTGTGGACACTTTGCTCACTGCCCCGGGGCATATGCTCAGTGTGCCGCAAGCAGACGTATTTGACCGTGAACTGTGGATTGGGATAAACCTGGTGTAGAGTCTTAGTTGGTCAGTTGCTTTCTGTTACCTTGAGTCGAGCTCAAGTTTCTTATCTGTAAAATGTTGGGTTGTTACAAGTAGTAGATATAATAGGACATGTAAAGCCCTTAGCTTAGCGCCCAGGCAGTGGTGACTGCTCAGTTCTGTGTAGCCATTCAGGACATGGTGTAGACAGAGCTGAGGCACAGCATGATTGGATCCTGGAAACTTCTCTTGGGGATTAGTCTCCACTATCTAGAAAGCTGAGGCCAAATACATGTGTTGGGGTGCCCACGCCATCAGACATGTGTACATACCCCTGGCTTGCCTTCATGTGCCTGCCTCTACAGGGGAGGCCTCTTCATGGCACAGCCTGAGCAGGCTTGGAGTTTGACCTCTAGGGAAGACTGGGGTAGTCCTCCCCACAAGACCAAGGGTGAGACAAAGAGGGTTGTGCTCAGAGGAGACCAGCTTTGTGGCCCACAGAGGAACTGGGCACTGGGCAGCCCAGGTGGGAGGACACAACTGAAGGGAAAGGTGATGCCATGGGGTAAGCAAGGGGCTGAGGAGACTCTGTAGTGAGAAGGGGAACAGGCTGGGGCTATGGGGGCCGTGCAGGAGGGGCAAGGGGAAATGTCTGACTGGAAGGTCTTCAAATACAGGAAGAACAAGGAAAGCCATGACCAAACCTACCAGCAGTGCAAAAATGGTAGTTTCCCAGGGGGCTGTTTGTAGTCTCTGAGCTGCTAACCTTGAGCCTCTGAGCTGGATGACCTCAGAGGCCCCTCTCGGCCCCCCAGCTCCTCTCTCTGAGGTGGGACCAGAGAAATGCAGGCTGGCCAGGCCTCCTGAGACCCTTCCTCTCTGTCCTGGTTTTTGATCTGAGAGCCATGCAGCTTCCAGAGCTGAGCAGGGAACGCTTGGATCAGAGAGACAGCCCTTGTGGTGTGCGTGGGAGGGTGAGTCCCCACCTGCCCAGGTAGCAGAAGTAATCACCAGATCCTATGCCGGAGGGAGACAGGGAAGCCCAGAAGGGCCTGTGCCCAAAGGATGGGGAGTGAGGGAGAGGGGCGTGAGGGCAGGAGAGGCATCTGGGGCTCAAGTCTGTGGGGAGGGCAGGTGTACAGGGAAAAGTTTGGGGTGCTGGGGCACCCCAAGCTCCCAGGGAGAAAGGCAAGGAGGCAGGGCAGAGAGGGCCAGTGCCGAGAGGGCCAGTGCCCCCCGCCCCTGGCCTCCCTTCCCCCCACCGCAGGCACTCGGGCCACAGGCTAGTCAGGCAATACTGTCGTCCTTGCCAGGAAGATGCTTTTAATCAAATCCTAAGTTGAGTGGCAGGAGGGAGGGAGGAGACCCATTCTGCCTTCACTTGCTGTATTCCAGAGAATAATTCGGAGAGTTGCTAATCCTGCCCATATCACATTAACACCAATAAAACACGCCAACGACTCCCACTCTTCAGATGTCAACATTTATTAACTCCAGAGCCTGGCGCCAACCTCCAAGCGGCCTCACTCCAAGTGCAGACCTGACAAGAGGAGTAGGTGGAGGGGCCCTGGCCTGTGGCCCTCACTGCCTCCTGCCCTCCGTTCAGCTCTGAGCCCTCAGGGTCAGTGCTCAGAGTGGGGGCTCTGAGCCCCCAAAGTCTTCAGGACACTTGTGTCGGAAAGGGAGCTTCTCCCAATCCGAGGCAACTTGTCCCCTCTGTCCATCCTAGGAAAGAACGATTTCCCTGCCAGCCTGGTCTCCTCACCTCCGCCATGGAAAGGAGTTCTCCCCTAGTGGTGTGGTGGGGATGGCCTTGCTGGAGCCTCAGGCTTCCCTAGGCCAGCCCAGGCTGCGGGCGGGGGCTCCTTGGACAGAGCAGACCACCAGACACTACCAGGTTAAGGCAGTTTGCTCAGGAGCAAGGGCTCAGGGCTGGGAGTCATATGAGCTTCTATTCTGCCTGTCCAGGGTCCATGGCCAGACCCGCCTCCCTTCAGGGCACCTTCCTGAGAGCCTTCAGGCTGAGGAACAGCTTCTGGGAAGCACAGCATGTTCCAGGAGCTGAGCCTCCTTGTGGGATATCTGCAGAGTCACCTCCTGTCACTCCAGATTTCCTGCTGGGGGAGATCTCTGTCCACAGGGGTGAATGTGGACATCCCAGGCAATAGGGATCACAGGGATGTCTAGGAGCAGAGCCCCAAAATAACCACAGCTTTCCATTGAAGCAACTTTTTAAAAAAAGATTTTATTTATTCATTTGACAGACAGAGATCACAAGTAGGCAGAGAAGTAGGCAGAGAGAGAGAGGAGGAAGCAGGTTCCCTGCCGAGCAGAGAGCCCAACACGGGGCTTGATCCCAGGATGGTGGGATCATGACCTGAGCTGAAGGCAGAGGCTTTATTTTTTTTTAAAGATTTTTAATTTATTTATTTGACAGACAGAGATCACAAGTAGGCAGAGAGGCAGGCAGAGAGAGAGGAGGAAGTAGGCTCCCTGCTGAGCAGACAGCCCGATGCAGGGCTTGATCCCAGGACCTGAGATCATGACCTGAGCCGAAGGCAGAGGCTTTAACCCACTGAGCCACCCAGGCGCCCCTTGAAGCAATTTTCTTATCTGAAAAAAACTCAGCTCCCCCCTGCTGTCTACTGTGTGTGCTTCTTTGTTTTAAATTACTTTCAAGGGGCGCCTGGGTGGCTCAGTGGGTTAAGGCCTCTGCCTTCAGCTCAGGTCATGATATCAGGGTTCTGGGATCGAGCCCCGCATCGGGCTCTCTGCTCTGCAGGGAGCCTGGTTCCTCCTCTCTCTCTGCCTACTTCTCTGCCTATTTGTGATCTCTGTCAAATAAAAAATAAAAATAAAATATTTTAAATTACTTTCAAGTTAAATCACTGAACTTTCTCCTGAGAACCTTTGAGTAAATTGGAGGCCGGCCACATGTGGCAGGTGCCTTCATGTGCTTACCAGAACTCTGAGGGACATAGGAGCCCGAGTTTGGGTATCGAGGCTTTCAGTGATCTGTGTGTGTGTCTCACCAGCCAGCCGTGCTCACCCATAGGAGCACTTTTTATTTGGGGTGGGGTTCTTCAGTAAGGGGGCTGTAGTCGTTTCCTTGGACTGCTGTGACAAATTACCTCGTGCTGGGTGCCTTAATATGACAGAAGCCAAATCTCTCACAGAAAGGAGACCAGAGGTCTGAAAGCAAAGTGGTGGCTGAGCCATGCTCCCTCAGAAGGCTCTAGGGCAGGGTCTTGCCTCCCTCCTCTAGCTTTTGGGAGCTCCATGTGTTCCTTGGCTTGTGGCCACATCACTCCCATCTCTGTGTCTGTGTCTACATCATCTTCTCCATTAGTTCAGAAGAGGAGCGACCCAGGCTTGTGGAGATGGAGTGTTTAGGGAAAAGCAGCCCCCCCACCCCCACCGGAGTTGTTGAACCTTAAGTGGATGAGAAGAAGGTGGCTCTAAGTTTTGGAGATAAGGGGGACCCTTACCCTGAGAGCAGCTTGTACCCGAGGGTGGCTGGCCAGTGAACAGAGTGATGGGGCCTAGGGGGTTCATAGGGCTGTGCTGCTCCTGAGAGGGCCTCCCACTGGAGTGTGACATTAGCCGGGGCCTGGTCAGTCCCCTTCTGTCTCGGAAATTTGGTCTGAGCTTCGGGGGCAGCTTGGTTCACAAGGAATGTGTCCCCTGCTTCACAAGGCCATCTCCCCTCCTGCAAGCATGGGTGGGGGGTGCGGGCAGCCTCCCCTGGGCATCGTCAGCTGCAGGCACCGGGGGCTGTGGCATGAAGAGCACTGTCTCCCTGGCACCCCAGTGAGAGGGGATGGAGTCAGCCTCTAGGCTTCCTTTATGACACTGGAAAGTGCCACAGAACCTGCATAGGGGAGGGACTGGCGGGGGGAGAGGCTGAGTATTTGCTCTTTGAGAGACCCCTGCGCCTTACTTTCTCCACACGCTGCCTACTATGTGTTATCATGCTCTACATTTGAATGCCTGTTGTCCCATGAAAAATGCTCATATCTAAGGCATCACACGTATGCCAGCAAGGCCCCTGTGACTCAGCACGCCTCTTAGACTCTCTGTGGGCACTGCCCTCAGAGCCCCTTTACAGCGAGGAGACACCTTGCTTTACAGTCTCTCCTCGCTGTTGACCTAATAGCAGTGCACAGCCTCGTGGCTCCCCGTGTGCCAAGCTTGGCTCTGGATGCTCCTGTTTAAAAAAACAAAACAAAAACCATGTCTGGTGCATTCAGTGGCCTTCAGCCAAAGCCTTTGAGAATCCACAAAGGCAGGTGGTATTTGCTGTTTGAGGACGGTCTGGGTTTTGGAAATGGTGCTGAGACTCTCCGAGCAGAGGCTGGAGAACCATGTAAGAGGGAGAGCTCTACGGAGCGAGGAGTCAGGGCTCCAGAGGGGCTCGGAGGCTGCCCACCGCCATCCTCTGCTCTCAGCCCGCTGTTCTGCTGCTGTGGCACCTCTGGTGGCCACAGCGGATGTGGCCTGGCTTTGCTTCCTACCCCCTTCAGTTCTCTCTCCCATTCCTCCCTTGTCCTGGTGCGTTTTGCATGGTTCACAGGGGTTCCCTGGTAGGACTGAGCCTCAGTTGCCTCTACCTGTAACCAGCTCATTTACCTTTGGGTTGGCCTTTCTCCTTCCCTTTTTCTCTCTTCCCACCATGGCTTCTCCAGGGATTGCTTCCCCAATGAAGCTACCTGCACGGAAGGCTATGTTTGGGGGACCCAGGCTGACAGCTGCCCTGTGGGATTTCTTTTGAGGTTTTATGAATGAACTATTTGCACAGAGCCTGAAAAAGTGAGTCATGGCAGATCTAGTGACATGTGTCCTTAGGCATTTGTCTCATAGGCCTTTTTAAAAAACAAACAAACAAACACATTTATTGAGATCTAACTCACATAGCATACAACTCATCTATCTGAAGTGTGCAATCCAGTGGTTTTTAGTATATTCACAGAGTTGTGCAAACATCACCCCAATCAATTTTGGAATATTTCCATCACTCTAAAAGGAAATAAGGCACCCATTAATAGTCGCTGCCCATTTCCCCCTCAAACCTGCCCTCCACCCCAGGCAACCACAAATCTATTTCCTGTCTCTCTATAGATTTGCCCATTCTAGAAGTTTCATTTAAACAGAATCATACAATATGTGGCTTTTTGTGTTTGAATTCTTTCCTTTAGCATAATTTTTTCAAAGTTCATCCAGGTTGTAGCATGGATCAATAATTCATTCCATTTTTTTTTTTAAATCCCCTCACCTCTTTCACCCATCCTGCCTCCCCCCTGGTAGCCATCAGTTTGTTCTCTATCAATAGTCTGTTTCTTGGTTTGTCTTTTTCTCACTTTGTTTTTCCTTTGCACCTTTGTTTTGTTTCTAAAATTCCACATAGGAGTGAAATTGTATGGCATTTGTCTTTCTCTGACTGACTTGGTTCACTTAACATCATACTCTTCAGCTCCGTGTCGTAGCCTAATAATGTTGAGGTGTGTTCCTTCTAACCTGCTTTGTTGAGGGCTTTTGTCATGAATGGATGTTGAACTTTGTCACATGCTTTTTCTGCACCTATTAAAATGATCATGTGGTCTTTATCTTTTCTCTCCTGGATGTGATGTACCACATTGATTTGAGAGCAGTTCATTCATTTTTTTAAGGTTATTTATTTACTTATTTGACAGACGGAGATCACAGGTAGGCAGAGAAGCAGGCAGAGGGAGAGGGGGAAGCAGACTCCCTGCTGAGCAGAGAGCCCAGTGTGGGACTGGATCCCAGGACCCTGGGATCATGACCTGAGCCGAAGGCAGAGGCTTTAACCCACTGAGCCACCCAGGTGCCCCAATTCATTCATTTTTATGGCTGAATAATCATCGGTTGTATAGATACACCACATTTTGTTTATGCCTTCATCAGCTGACAGACTGTTGGGTTGTTTTTGTCTTTTGCTCTTATGAATAATGCTGCTACGAATATTCCTGCACAAGTTTTTGTGTGGATGTGTGTTTTCCTTAGGGTATATACCTAGGACTGGAATGGCTAGGTCAGCTCTTTCTACTTTTAATTTTTAATTTTATTGTTAGGTTAGACAATGCACTTCCATATTATTTCATAATTTAAAAGGTACAGAAGAATTCCTATTCTTTCCTCAGAGGCAACCAGTATTTCTCAGTTTAAATGTATTTTGTGGGGACATTTCTAGCATATATGAACAATTATGAATATGTGTTCTTCCTTTTTTTACACAAATAGCGACATATAATACACACTATTCAGCACCTTTCTTTATTCATTTAATCTTAAATCTTATAGATTATTCCATATCATTACAAAAATAACTTTTTATTTTTATAAATGTGTAGTACTCCCTTGGATGGAAGGAAATAACTTATTTAATTTGAATAATTTATTTAAGCAATTTCCTATTAAAAGACATTTAGTTTGGGGCGCCTGGGTGGCTCAGTGGGTTAAGGCCTCTGCCTTCGGCTAGGGTCATGGTCTCGTGGTCCTGGGATCGAGCCCCGCGTCGGGCTCTCTGCTCAGCAGGGAGCCTGCCTCCCCCTCTGTCTCTGCCTGCCTCTCTGCCTACTTGTGTTCTGTCTGTCAAGTTAATAAATAAAATCTTAAAAAAAAAAAGACATTTAGTTTTCCCCCATCATTTATTATTACAAACAATGCAATGAAAAGCCTTGAAAAAATACCATGTCCTGGGGCGCCTGGGTGGCTCAGTCAGTTGGACGTCTGTCTGCCTTCGGCTCAGGTCATGATCTCAGGGTCCTGGGATGGAGCCCCAAGTCGGGCTCCCTGCTCCCTGGGGGGGGTCTGCTTCTCTCTCTTCCTCTACCCCTCCCCCAGCTCGTGTTCTCTCTCTCTAATAAATAAAATCTTTAAAAAAAAATACCATATCCCTTGTGTTGAGCTCATCCATAGGATATATTTCTAAAAGTAAAAGAACCTCATCAAAAGGTCTATGAACTTTAAACCTTGACACCTGATGCCAAATTGCCTTCCACAGAGTGATACCATTTCACGGCCCATCCGCAAGGTACGAGTGGGTTAGTCGCCCACACCTTCACCGATCCGATGGGTGAAAAACGTGCGATTTTAAATTTGCAGTTTTCTTATTATGAGTGAATGAAAGCATCCTTAATTCTCTTTTCTGTAAAATGTTCATACCTTCTGCCTGTTTTTCGACTGGTTGTGATCATTTTCTTGATGATTTGTGGATGCTTTTTATTTACCAGAGAAGTTAGCTCTTTGTAAGATGAATGTCTAAAACTGCTTCCGATGGGCTAACCCTGTTGCTTTTGTAGATTGCTGTTCCTAAGCATGCAAAAGGTTTTCTCCCTGAGAAGGTGTTATATTGCTCCCCTGCCCTTCCCCCCAACCCCCACTGTTGACCAGGGGTAGCTGTGTGACTTGCTTTGGCCAATTAAATGTGGGCAGAGGCATGTTTGTCACTCTGGGCTGAAGTCTGAATTGCCAGTGCTTCACACATTCTCTTTCCTGCTGCCATGGTAATTGGCACCAGCAGATGATGGCTGTGCCTCCAGCCGAGGAACCCAAAGTGAAGGTGGCAGTAGTGACAACATGGGAGCTGAGACCCCGGCCAGTCTGCGGGAGAACACAGAGTGCATGGGCAAGAAATAATCCTTTGTTGTTTGATGCTACTAAGACTTTGGCTTTTTTCTCGCTGCAGCATAACTAGCCTATCTGGACAGAGATGATTTTTGCCACTAAGATATTTTTTTCATTTTGATGAGGTTAAAATGATCAGTTCTTTATTTCAAGACTTCTGGTTTTGCATCAGAATATCTTTCCCCAGTTCTGGATCATTATTTTAAAAACTTTCCCACGGTAGGTTGAAAATCCATGATCTCTCTCCCAATTTGAAATGCCATCAAGGAGATGTGAATGTTGTTGTTTCATGGTTAAAGAAGTGGGAGCCTGGGGTAGTGGCTGAATCAGCCACCATAACCCATGTTGGATTACATCTGGTGGCTACCAAGAGACTTGACTGTGGACACTGATTCCAATTAGGAGCTTGTTTTTTTTACACAGGAATCTAGAGTTGGGCATTCTGGGGCTTGGAGGGCAATACCAAGGGACATTAGAGACTTAGACTTCTTAGGTACTTCTGTTTTACCCTCCTTAACATGTGGCTTTCTTAGACTTCATGGTCTAAGATGTCTGCAGGAGCTCCAGCCATCAAGTCTGAGTTCCAGGCAGGAAGTAGGAAGAAGAGAGTAGGATTAAAAAAAACCCGTACCAATTGTTCATCTCTCTTTGGAGGAACTTTCTTGGAAGTCTCACTCAAAAACTTTCGCTTATTATCTATTGCTCAGAACTTAGTGATAGGGTCATGACTTGTTTCATAGGGGCAAGAAATGTTGCTATGTATATATTTTCAAGGAGTGTTTTCCTAGGTGTATTTGCTGGGCAGTCTGGGTGTTGGTGTGATTGAATGGTGCCAGCTGTTACTGAGGTGTGGTGACAAAGTCCTCTGGTAGCCTCAGGGCTTTGGAGAAGCACCTGTTCCTCAAACAAGAGCTCCCTGGGTGGTGAATGCCAGCAGAAGGCACACAACTGGCAGCATGCCCTCCTCGATTCTTCACCCTTCCTGGGCCGGCTCCGGCTTTGGGGGACTGGGATATGGCCACACCTGTGTGTGGGAGAGGACCCCTGGGTGGGGGGGGGGGCTTCGCTCTGGGAGTTGGAGGTCTGGCAGGCTGTAGCCCATCCAGCTCCAGCCGGCACCGACGGCCTGTGGCTTCCCCTCCTTTGAGCCCATTTCTTTCTCTGTAAACTTGGGTAATGAGAGCCACTTCCTAGGGCTGCTGTGATAACAGAATGAAATCATGTCTTTGATTTCAAGGAAAGGCCTTTGGGGGTTGCTGCTGTTGACATTGGGACAAGAAGAGAAGACTGCCTGAGAGTCCCCGCCCCCCTGCCCCATGCCAGCAGCTGCTGATGGAGCAGGGGTGGCCAATGTCATCAGAGAAAGGCCCAGAAGAGAAGGGTGTGCCGCTCACCTGCTCCCTCGCTTGCCACTGCTTCCTGACCTTCCTTCGGGATTTCTTCACCAGCCTCACAAAGCTGGAGTCACTCACTTGCCATCAGAGCCAGCTTCCCTCCCCACTCCAGCCCTGGTCTAGTGTCTCTCAGCCAGTGACCCCCACTAAACTCATTGGCCCCTTTAATACCTTCGTCTGCTTCATCCTCTCCTCTGCTAACATCTCTAGACACCTCTCTCTCCTAACCCTTTCTTTCTCCCCGCCTCTACCCTCTCCCTGACCCGAGTCCCCTCAGCCTCCTGCTCTTAGTCACTCAGAGCCTTCTATTAGTCAGGAGAGGCTGGACTTGCCCCCTGGTAACTGAAGCCCCTCATCTCAGTGGCCTCATTAGTATATACATGCTTGTTTCTTATTCACAAAAATTTGCATGACTCTCTAGGACAGCTGTCCCCAGGGATCCAAGCCTCTCAGATCTGGCAAAGACCCATCTTCGCTCATGCCACACTTGTCATAAAAAGTGAAGGGAGACTAGGGGATTTGCTCGTCTGTTCTTCTGGCGGAGGTGACATTCAGACCTGCAGCGCGCTGGCTACGAGGTGCCTGACTGTTGGCCGCAGGGGGCTGGGAGATGTGGGGAGCACACTCCGCTGTCAAGCCTCTGTTTCTTGCAGTGACACATGCAGCAACCTCCTCTGCCAAGACCCTCTAGGAACCTTCTACCAGTTCATGCCCAAGTTCCTGCCAGCCCCTCAGTGATTTGGCCCCACCTGATGCTCCCCAGTCCATCACATGCTGCTCCCCAGTGTGAACTCTCTGCTCCAGGTGTAACCAGCTAAGTCCTTCCTCCAAGCCTCTGCTCACGTGGCTCTCCTTGTTTATCATTCTTTGGCTACTTCTTTCTAATGTTCTTCAGGGCCCAAGTCAAGGTCAATCTCTTGTGAAAAAGCCTCCTCTTGGCTCAGACCATAGTGCTCTCCCCTCTCGGAGCTTTTTCACGGCTTATTTTTAAGCTCTCACTCAGCCCTGAGGATATGTTCCTTCTGTAGCCCGTGTACATTGCAACCCTTGGAGGTCAAGGGCTGTCTCATCTTCTTTGCCTTCTCAGTAAGGGCTCTCAGTGATTTTAATTCATGAATGGTTATTAAACACCTACGAAATGCCAGACACCAAGCTCGGCAAGGAGGATGCAAAGAACAAGGAAGCATGATCCCGGAAGGAAAGAAACTAGCATTTTTTATGTGTCTGCTGTGTAACATTTAATGATTAAGAGAGAGCACTCGGGCGACAGCTTGGGGTTGAATCCTGCCTCTGGTTAAATTAGCTACGAGACCTCCTCGAGTTACTTAACTTCTTTAGCCTGAATTTTCTCACTTCAACAACAATACTGATCGCTATCTCCTGTATTTGCTTCTCAGGACTGCTGTAACAAATTACAGCAGTTCATTCTCTATAGCTCTGGAGGCCAGCAGTCTGAAATCAAGGTTTGGCAAGACTGTGCTTTCTCTGAAGGCTATGGGAAAGAATTCCTCTCTTGCCTCTTCCTAGTTCTGGTGGAGCCCAGCAAACCTTGGTGTTGCTTGGCTTCTAGGTGCGTTATTCCAATCTCTGCCTCTGCCTTAGTATGACATTCTTCTCTTGCTCTCTCTGTATGTATATCTCTTCTCCTTTTTTTTTTTTTAAAGATTTTATTTATTTATTTGACAGAGATCACACAAGTAGGCAGAGAGGCAGGCAGAGAGGGGAGGGGAGAAGCAGGCTCCCTGCCGAGCAGAGAGCCCGATGCGGGACTCGATCCCAGGACCCTAGGATCATGACCCGAGCCGAAGGCAGCGGCTTAACCCACTGAGCCACCCAGGTGTCCCATGTATGTCTTCTCCTTTTTTAACAAAGACATCAACTGTTGGACTGAAGGCTCACCCCTATCCACTATGACCTCGTCTTAACTCATTCCATCCGCAAATCCCCTGCTTCCAAATAAGGTCATACTTGTGAGGTTCTGGGTTGACATATATTTTGGGAGGGGACATGTACTCAACCCATGACACCCACCTCGTAAGATTATTGTGAGGGTTAATAAGATGGTGCCTGTAAACCATTTGGCACAATGGGGGTGCACAGAAAAAAACTCCTCAAATGGTACTCATTTCAAGAACAATATGGTAATCAGAATTATTTAATTTGCAAGTATCTGAAACCCAGCTCAGCCCTGGTGTGTCTGGATCTGGGTGCTTAAACAAGGCCCTTAGGAAACTTTCCCTCCTCATCTGTCAGCTTGTTGTCTTTATCTGTCAGTCTGTGTTGTCTTTATTCTTGGGCAGGACCTCCCGGTGAGGTAGCAAAGACATCCCCTCAGCAGGTCCAGGGCTCCATTTGATCCGCAGTGGAAAAGCAACTTTTTTCTCAAGAGCTCCAGCAAAAGTCTCAGGGCTGGCTCGCGTGAAGTTAGTCTGGACCCTGCATGAGCCCATCCCGGAAGCAATCCTGTGTGGCCAGGGAGATGAATATCCTGAAAGGTGTTGGGGAGGGGGGTGGTGGTGAGGAACGGGGTGGAGGTTAGCCAACGTGGAAACACTTGAACAAGCAGGTGATGGAGGGTTGGTTCGCAAAAGGGAAATCACAATGCCAGCCGATCGGATGCTAAGCAGGCAAAAATACAGTTCGTTTGCTATGGATGGTGGCAATGCTGTGTGCCAGCTCCCCACCCAGAGCCTGGGACAGTGCAGGAAGGCAGTAGATGCTTACTGAAAGATTGCATGGATGGTGCAAGAAAGAACATGCTAGTCACCAAGTCAGTTTGCTCATGTTTTTTCATTACTTCCCGCAATAGCAAGCGAAGGAGGTATTATTATTTCCATCTTACAATTGTAGAAATTGAGGCTTAAGTGACTGATCCAAAATGACAGAAGGAACAAGTGACAGAGTCAGGATTCAGAGCCAGGTGGGTCTCACTGCAGAGCCTGTGCACATGCTGTCACAGCATACTATCCTTGTCGTCCAGACTCACAGCCAAAGAAAGAGTTTAAAGCCATAGTATGGCTTTTAGACGCAGCAACAAAATAATGCATTTCCTAGTCACCTTCCCACCATTTACCACTCCAGAAGCTGAAACTGCCCTTTGCACTTTAACAAAGTATTGCACTTTGCACTTTACCAAAGTATTGCACTTTGTTAAAATGGAATATAAGGCCCTGGACTTAGCCATCTCTTTGGGTTTTCACTTCTTTTCCGTGAAGCTCCATGCCTGTAGAAATATTAATGTCAATAACACCTGTACGCCTTCTTCAGTTAATCTGCATTTTGTTAGTTTAACTTGCAGACCCCAGATACGGAATTAAAAGGGCCAAGGAAAGGTGGTTCATTTTCTACAATGATATTTAGGTTGTTTCTAGTTTTCAGCTATTAGGAATAAAGCCACTTTGAACAGTCTTGCCCATGTCCTTTGATGGACATAAGCCAAAGAGCTCATTTCTGTTAGATACACACCTCGAAGTGAAATCATTGGGTCATCTGGATATCTTCTCTCAAACAATTGTTGCTCTCCATCTCCTTCCTCTCAGAGTCCTCAAATTGTGCAGAGCCCCTGCCTGCCTAGACCTCACTAAGCCTAAAGGTAGAGGGTTGAAAAAAAATGACCTCCTGGGACCTCTCAGCATTTCCCACAAGGATTTAGCCATAGGTCTCTGGCCCCAGCTCCCGCCAGCGCGACTGTTTGCTCATGAAAACGTTTCATGTGATTAGCCAAGTAATGACATCTTAAAACTGTAGAGCTAATATATTACGTAATAAAACACAGGAGCAAATCTCTTTGACACATACTGGTGATTTACTCTGCCAGCCATAAAGATAATTACATTTCAGGTTGATATATAAAAGGCGGCAGGCAGAGCTTATGAAGAATTAGCATAGCTTTGTGTCGGACCTCTCCATCCACGCGGACCTGTTCATCATTCCTTTCGCAACCAGCAGCAAACACTGACTCAGCTGGGCCTGCCCAGCCACTGGTCACTGCTGCCACTAGAAGGACCTGTTGGCGGCATTGAAGGAACAGCTGAAGAGGCTCAGGGGTACAAGGCTATTCCTACAGGCAGCTCTGGAACATTGCATGGGGACTCCAGCCTGGGGGACAGGACACTTGGTCTCTGAGCCTGCTAGGCCTCTTCTCAGTCACCCAGTCACCATCCCTCTTGAAATCAAAATATGCCCTAGGAAAGATGCTTCCCCTACCTCCTTGGCCTGTTACCCAGGAGAAGCTTAAAGTGAATGCTCTGACCAAAGCAGAAGTCTAGTCTCTCTGAGTTTGTTAAGTGTCAATGAACTTCTAAGAAAAAAGGAACAGGGCATTTGTACCTGAGCCTGTCCTCTGTCACTGACTTCCGGGATTCCCTTTCCCCATGTTCACTGCTGCCCCAAACCAGGAGGCAGGCACCCAGAAGGGGACCAGGGAGAAAAGAATCTGGAAGGACAGGCAAAAGTATCCAAACTCCCTGTTGGAAACAGGAAACCGAGGAAGAAAGAGGATGTGTGACCATCTGTATTCATAGAGAAAATCGGTGTCAGAATTGGGACTAGAAGCTGGGACAAAAAGTATAGAATCAGAAATGGGAAGCTTTTGCTACCATGCCAGGTGAGGGAGCCTGGAATCTCCCACGGTATCTGCTGCTTTTACCTTGGCACAAATCAGGATTTCAAAGGGAACTCAGCCCCGTGCTGCTTTAGGGGAAGGTCCAGCTGCACGGAGGGGGATGGACAGAATGAGCTCTAGAGAGCCTGCTGGCAAATCCTTAGACCCCGGGAAAGGGGGGGAGGGACATTGGAGGTGATTATGGTTGGAGTAGACATCCCGGTGACTCTCAGGGTCTCCTGCACCCCACCCCCCTCCCCCGCTTTCCCGCTTGATCCTCTGAGGCCCTCACCTTTGGTTTTCCACTAGAAACAGTCTTCCCCTTATCAAATCTGGGCAGAGCGCCTCCTCCTGGTCTATGGGCACATTCTTTAGTGAGCTCCGGGACCTCAGAGTTTGGGAAGCAACAATGCAAATATGAGGTTCATCAAAACAAAATAAAAAAAACACACAAAAATAACCCCCCCAACACTTCCAAGGGGTTGGCAGTGCATCCTCTGAGCCCCCAAAACCCTTCCTCCTTGGCATGAAGTCAGGCAAGGCAGGTCTGGGGCGCAGTTAGCTGGGGGGAAGTAGGGGGGAAGCCTGTTAGCAGGCCCAGAAGAACCACACAGTCCCTTCCATGTTCTGGAATGTGCAGACTCAAGCACACGCACAACCCTGTGCAGCGGGCCCCAACCCCCCGCTGCGTCACTGAGGCAGACGGTGGGCGGAGTGTGTGTGTAGGGGGCTGCTTCTGAGTGTGCCGCGGCGGCGGGGATCCCTGAAAAGCCCCAGACCCCTCCTCTCACGCATCGCTCTCCCCACCCCCCCGCAGATGGGCTCCAGGGCAGCCTGCTTGGTCCGCAGCCTGGGCGGGAGTTGGGGGGGGGGGCCGCGGAGTGCGGGAGCGCGGGCTCCATGAGTGACAACGGGGCGGCGGGGGTGGGGGTGTGGCGTCCATTTGTTCTCCTACGCGGAGGAGGCAGATAATCTGCCGCCGACGACCGCGGCGCCACGTCCCCAGCTTGGGGGAGCCGTCCCAGCGGGGAGCCCCGGAGAAGATGAATCGCGTTGAATGACACAGGACATGGCAGATTGGATGTTTAATTTGGGTATCTCTTTAGAACACCCCCACACCCACCTCCTCGGTTCCCACTTAGCATCCTGCCGGAGAGAAAGCCCTGCTCCTCACAAATTGCCTTGTCAGGCGCGGAGAAAAAGCCCTACGTGACTGATGCCTGTCTAGGTGGGTCCCTCCAAGTGCGGGGAAAGGGATCGGCACGACAGCAGAATGCGCCTTCCTACGAAGACTGGGCGTGGTGCCGGGGCGGAGATCTGAGTTAGACACCAGGAGGGACCGGCCGGGGGGCGCGGGGGCGCGGGGAGGGCCACTAGCGGGGGGGGGGGGGGGGGTGTGGAGGGGGGGGCGGGGGGGGGGGGGGGGGGGGGGGGCGGTGTTTGTCTAGGGGTCCGTCGGAGGCAGAAGGAGGGCCAGGAGAGCTCTGCTGGGGTCTGCGGCCGGGAGGGCCTGCGGGGCCGGGAGGCGGCCAGCACTGGGTCGTCGAGGGCGGGGCGCCCAGCGTTGGGTTGCGGGGTGCAGAGGCGGGCACAGCCTCCAGCCGCCAGCCTGTCTTCCAAGACTCCTCTCCAGAGCAGCCTGATCACAACCTGTCAGTCCCGCTCCCCCTCCAGCCTCACCTGCCTCCAGATCTTTCCAAACAAGGAAAGGAGCTGCAAACATGGCAATCACCTTCACTGGCGGCGGCAGACAGCTGCCAGGGCACAGCGAGGGCTGGAGCCGGGCCGGCTGGGAGGGGGAGCCGCCCGGGAGCGGGGAGCCAGTGACGCGGCGCTCTGTGCTGCTCTAGAGCTCCTGCGGAACATGCGCCTTCCCCGACACCGTGCAGGGATTGTGAGTGTGGCCGTGGACACCCCGAGCCGAGCCAGGGACCCGCATCTGAGAGGCCATCTGCTCAGGCAGCAGTTCTGGAAAGAGCCCTAGGGGCGAGGCGAGGGGTGGGTCTAGGACCAGATACTGGCATTTCTGGGAAGCACTGGTGTCACCTGAGCAAGTCCCTTGTCCTCTTCAGTTGTACAAGGACTGGGGGCCTCCTCCATCTAGCCAGTCCTTCTGTGGTTCTGGAGATCCCTTAGGAGGACCCGGGGTGGCATTTAGTCCCTGAGGAGACGGCACTTGCTAGGCTGTGGAGTGGCCCTGCTGTCTCTTCATCGCCCCCATGGCTGCCTGGCCCACTCCGTGGAGCACCAGGGTGGCTAATCCAGGCTGTGTGGGATGAAGAGGCCTGTGGAACAGAATGCCCAGGCCTGAGGGAATGGGACTCCTCAGTGTCCCCAGATGGCTGGAATGAAGAGGCTGATGGAGGGGTGTCTGGACCCTTCCCACCTTCCCATCAGCCTGCGGATTCTTCCGGCACATGCCCAGGATAGCCCAATGGGAACACCCGGTTCCCCAGAACTGTCTGCCTCTCTTATTCCACGAGCCGGCTTTCTGAGGCTGCATGACTCCCTCTGAGTTCTTGAAAGCCTGGGGACAAATAGAAGAGGGGGTGTTCTCCCCGTGAATGTGGGTTATTTGCCTCCAGTGAAGTCACAGTGTGGGTAATTTATCTGTACAAATTGAGACAGATTTTCCATCTGGTCTCCCTGAGATTTCCTCTCAAATCAGGAAACTACTCAAGCTCCCACTCCTCCACAAAGCCCGCCTTCCTGTCTTCCTTCCCTGCAGTGGTGGATGGCTCTCCTCTGTGCCATTCAGGGAAGAGAGCCAGCAAGGTGGCCCTAGGACAGGAGAGCTGAGGACTGGGGGTGGGGAGGGACTCTGAGAGAGAAGCGCCACTAAAATGTCCCTTTGGCTTAAAACATGAGATGGGTGGGGAAGGTATGGTAATCATATGAAAGTTAGGACAGTGAAGGGTGTCACCAGCTCATCCTGATGCATCACAAGGAAGATGTTGGGTCCCGCTGCTAAGGCAGTCCCCAGAGAGCCATGTCAGAGCTCCCCGTCCCATGCCTCACCCTTTCCGGGTCCTCTGTGAGGGGACTTATTATCCTCATGTTCTCTGCTCCCTCATCTTGTTCTTAGCAAGGTATCTCTAGGAGCCTTTGCACCTGTGTTGGAAGACAGACCACCAGGTGACATGGTAGGCAAATCTCTGGCTCCTTTTCTGAAGGTTTTGTAATCAAGTTAAATAAGACTTTTTTTTTTTTTTTAAATAAGACTTTAAAAAATCTAACTCTGGCCTTTGTTCCTTGGTCAAGTAAGGCCAATACTGACAGCCCTTGGGGTCTCAGGGCCCCTGAAAGTAGCAGGCAGGAAGTATGTACTGGGCCATCAGATGGGGCAACCCTACCAAGACTCTGGTGGTAGTGAAGCCTAAAAGAAGGCATGTAACACAAGGGGCCTTTGTCTTTCCCTCCCTCTGCTCCAGGTGGGTGGATTGGACACCAGGGCTAAGCTTCGGCTAAGCCCTGACTTTCCTTGCCCAGAAGGGACTTGAAGGAGACCCTTCCTGGTCCTCTTCTAAATCAGCCATCTATGGGGAACAGATTACAGAGGCAATGCTGAGGGAAGGGCTGCAGGGAGGGAGGGCAGCTGATGGTAGCTCCCTTCCCCCAGTCTCAATGCCTTCCCTCTGTTGGGAGGGGGCTGCTGGTTAATGGGTGCCCATGTTTCCTAGCCACTAGCTCTCCCCTGCCATCCCCACCCTTAGCAGTGCTTGCTGGAGACCCATAAATGAGCCTCTGGGTTGGAGTAGGTAAGTTAGGAGCCTCAGGTTGGCAACAGAAGAGAGAGGAGAGGGACTAGGCTGCTACCTCTCCCCTCTAGCCACTGTAGCCCCCTCTGTCCTCCGGTGAGATGTGCAGTGGGAAGACCCAAGGCCTCTTCTTTTGCTAACTGTCTCCTAACTTTATTTAACCTTACTTTATTATCTATAAAGAGGCAGGACAAAGAGAGAAACACTGGGCTAGAGGAGAAGGGGAGCTTCAGCTTGGGAAAGGACTCGATGTCTGCAGAGTGATGTGCTGATGCAAGTTATTGTTTCAGTCCCAGTCCTGTGTAGCAGGAAGGGAGAGCCTGGCCAGGTCAGTTCGCTTCATAGGGACATGGCTCATCAGGGTACCACCCACCCAGACAGGTGTATGGTCAATAGTAAAAGATGAAACAGTGACCACCGCCAAACACTGGGGATGTGATGTTTATCCAGAGGGTTCCTCTCCAACCAACAGGAGGCTCTAGGGCCTAAGCCAGGTGAGGACCCTCTGAGCACTCATGGAAGCTTTCATGGGCTCCGACAGAAGGGAGGGAGGCTGGAGAAAGAGAAGTTCTCCCCAAAGGACAGGTTAATAGCAACCGAACCACCCCATGCCAACCAGCATGGCTCGGCACCCCTGAGAGCCCACCCTGAGCTGAGTGCCTTAGGAAACTCTGAAGGGTTTTACAGACCAGTTGAGATAATAAGGTAGCCCCTTGAACAGGGAAATAATAGGCAACAGGAACTGCCATTACCAAGTGTAGAAGGAAGGAAGCTGTTCACCTCCGAGGCCCTCCCTGCAACAGTGGCCCTCCTTGGGGAAGTGGAGTCCTCTTCAGCTGGGCAGGGAGCTCGAGAGGCTGAGATAGGGGGACATGGGGTGTCTGGCAGCATGTGGGCCCGGCTTCTACTTTTCAACATAGTTCTCTGACACCAGCTGGCTCTCCGACAATTCAGATCAGTTCTGATATGTCACAGGTCACGGGGCTCTGTCCCACAAGACTGCCCCCACAGCCGATGCCAGCTGCCAGTCCAGGGTCTCCGAGCCACCCACACTTCTTCCTGGCTGGCTATTAATTCTGCTTCCCACATTGACCACACCCCTTTCAGGTTCAACAGTTTCCTAGAATGACTCAGAACTCACTGAAAGCGGTATGCTTATGATTATCGTTGTATTAGAAAAGACACAGGTGAACAGCCAGATGAACAGGAATAGGAGGCCAGGTGTGGAAGAGCTCTGAGCACAAGAGCTTCTGCCCCATGGCATCAGGGTGTATCTCCCTCCCTCAGACGGGCTCTCCAATCAGGCAGTTCTCTGAGCCTTGTGGTTCAGAGTTTTAATGGAGGTTTCATTACTTAGGCACAATTGATTAAATCATCCGCCCCTTGATTGAAATTCAGCTCCAGCTTCTCTCTCCTCCCCGGGAGATCGAGGCTGCAAGTTTCGACTGCCTGCTCTCTCCTGCTCTCTCCAGGTTGGTTTTCCTGAAGACTAGCCCAGCCCTCATTCTGAAACTATCTAGTTCCTCCCCGTGAGTCACAGTATTAGCATAAACTCAGGTGTGGTTGAAAGAAGCCTGAAAGAGGCAAGTTACGAATAACAAAAGGTCCTCCTAGAGTTCAGGAAATTCCAAGGGTGTTTGAAAGTCTGTGCCAAGAACTGGAGGACGTAGAGCAAATCTTTTTTTCAAATTTGAACACAATCTTCCTAGTCACTGAAGGATCCAGATCTTCGCTGCAATGGGGAGAATTGCAATGGTGGTAGGGGTTGGTGGTTTCCTGGGAGCCGCTGAAAGAACTGGGGGTAGGGGAGGTTGAAGAAGAAAACTAGGAGGAAGACAGGGTCAGAGATGACCTAGAGAGTTAGCTAGAGGTCTGTGCTGAGAAAGTGGGAGTAACAGGGAACCAGGTTTTGGCAGGAGCTTTCTGGCAACAGGTGGGCTGTCTTGGGGAGGTAGTGAGCCCGAGACATTTGAACCAAGCTGAATGCAAGTTCCATGTGAGCAGGGACCCAGGTGTGAGCTCTGCTGTATGCCTGGGACCTGGAGAATTATCAGGCAGAGAGTAAACATTTGGTAAATACTTGTTGAGTGCCCATTTGTCAAGGCTAGAGAAGCTAGATTAAATATAGGAAGGCACAGCCCAGTGAGAAATCCTTCCAAGCTCCTACCATATCCAGCCATTGTGCTGTTTGCTGGTTTTCTTTTTCTTTTCTTTTCTTCTTCTTCTTCTTTTTTTTTTTTTTTTTTTTTGCAGTTCCAGTTATGGCAAGTTGAAACCATCCATTGGTTTGTATCTCCTCCAACCCATGAAAATGGCAATAAAGGGATTTTATTAAGAACCGTGGGCCCATCCGTTCAAAGGTGAAAGGCAGATGGAAACTTCTAAGTAAAGATAGTGAACTGAACACACACAATTAATTTTGCTTTTCTTGAAAGCCTTACCAAAGTGATCATAAAGGGATTTTTGAAAAGTCAGAAACCCACGAGGATGGAGAGAATGGGAGGGGCGAAATCAGCAGCAGAAGTATGGAAACTAGAATGCAATGATGAGGGGACCTAGCAGACTGGAACCACTGAGGGGGGTGGAGTTGAAAATCCACTACCTCCCCGCACTCCTCCATGTCTCAGGTGTCACTGGAAGTGGAGCAAGGGAGGGAGCTAAATAAGGGATCTTGGTTAAAAACAGAGAACTTTGATCTCTGGGTCCCCTCCCTGAATTTGTGTAGGTAGATAGTTGCTTCTCCACGGGGGAAGAAAACTGAGATTTGTTCCCAGAAATGGTAAAATAGAGGCTCTTGGATGGGGATACCAGATTGAGGATGGATACCACACTGAAAAAAAGGGGGGGGGGGTATAAAATGAGCTCCTGTATATAGGGCACCGAGAACTCTGCACTCCCATTCCTAGAATGTGGGTGGCAAGGACTTTACTCTCTGGAGACTCGACGGGGGAGACCTGGGAAGTTTTCTCCAGAGAATCCCATCAGCTCAAGAGGGAAGACTTGAAGATACAGATGTCAGGGGTTCCCCAACTGAACAGCAAATCACCTACATGAATCTCACTGTCTGCAAGTCCCATTTGCCTCCTAAGAACTCCCAATCAGCATTTGGTGCTCTACTCTTAAATTGTTGCTGACAACTAAGGATTGCGATTTATATGGGAAAGTGGCGAACGTGACTTATAGGGGCGGAGACAAACGGAAAGAAGTAACGCAGCAGGAAGATGTACTATGCAGGAAGAGGAAAACAGAAAAGTTACCACCAATATCCTTCACGAGATAAGTGAAGATAATTACAGGAAATAAATGGATGCTCTAAAAAAGGACAAAAAAGAGTTCGTGTAAATTAAAAATACGATAGCAGAAATGAAAAATTCAACAGATGCAGAAGAGGATAAAGTCTAAAAAGTCTCCCAGAAAACAGAACAAAGAAGACAAAGGCAGAGAAAATAGGAAAGATAAGGAAATTGAAAGATAAGGAAATCTGGCCGGCTCCAGTTGGTGGAATTAGTGACTCTTGATTTTGGGGGTGTGGGTTCGAGTTCCCTGTTGGGTGCAGAGATGATTTAAAAATAAAAATAAAGGGGCGCCTGGGTGGCTCAGTGGGTTAAAGCCTCTGCCTTCGGCTCAGGTCATGATCCCAGGGTCCTGGGATCAAGCTCTGCATTGGACTCTCTGCTCAGTAGGGAGCCTGTTTCCCCCTCACTCTCTGCCTGCCTCTCTGCCTACTTGTAATCTGTCAAATAAATACATAAAATATTTTTAAAAAATTAAAAAAAAAATAAAGTCTTGGGGCGCTTGGGTGGCTCAGTGGGTTAAGCCTCTGCCTTCAGCTCAGGTCATGGTCTATCGGACTCTTTGCTCAGTAGGGAGCCTGTTTCCTCCTCGCTCTCTGCCTGCCTCACTGCCTACTTGTGGTCTCTCTCTCTCTCTGTCAAATAAATAAATAAAATCTTTAAAAAAAAAAAAGTCTTAAAAAAAAAAGAAAAAAAATTGAAGGTGTAATTCAGGGGGTCCTCTGTGAATCAAAGGGTTTCTGGTAAGAGAAAACACAAAAGAGGAAGTCGGGAACTAGCTGGAGCTGCTCCAGGCCTGAGGGGTTCAAGTTTCCCTACGGAAAAGGCCCACCAGGTGCCCGAGAGTAGAAACATAGCCACCACTAAGGCACGAAGTTGTGAAATTTCAAGACACCGGGAAGAGAATCTGTAAACTTCTTGCAAAGGATCAGACCTCAGATGGCAACCTTGTAGTCCAAATCATGTGCCTTGTGATCTACCAGAAATTAGGATATAAACATATAGTCAGGAGGGGGATGGTGAGTGTGTGTGTGTGTGTGTGTGTATGCACACATGAGAGATTGAGACAGAGAGAGTCAGCAGGGAGGAGAGCCAGAGCCTCATTCTACATAGTGGGAAGTCAATACATAATGCCCAAAATGCAAAAACAAAGAAGTAGCAACATAAGCACATTTTAAAGACATATGGAGGTAAATGTCTAAAGCATCACCTAAAAGCAGTAAGAGTAGTTGCCCCTCGGGAGGGGTGCCTTGCCAGGGGTGCTCGTGTGGTGGAGGAGCAGGGGATTGCTGTTGTGTTTTGTTCTGTTTTTAATACTGAGCCTGGTAGAAGAATGTAACTTTTCAATTATGTACATTATAGCATTGACAAAACTGTAGAGCTAAAAAAAAATTGAGTGTGTACATTTTGTTACATTATTATACATTTTGGTATGTCTGTAATCTTTCATCATAAAAATGTTTCAAAGGGAAAACCCCAGGCGGGGGATTTCTGTGGGTTAGAGCTGTCAGACAGGCTTGTGGAGGGGGTTCCTCTAGCCGAGTATTGAACTTAAAGCAGAGTTCTATAGGTTTGGGGTCCGGGAAGTAGGAAGACTTTGGGGGAGAAGGGAATGGCCAGAGCAATGGCTCAGGTAGGTCCCCGAGGCAGGTGTGTTCCGTAGGTTCTTCGCTCTGATTGGGTGAAATACCCACCCACCTGTACTCTGCTCACAGGTGGAAAATAAGCTGGATTGTTGGGGAGAATAAAAACCATGCAGAGGGATCTGGACTTTACCTGGGGGGCTGGAGCACTGGATTTTGCATTTGGTGTGTGTGAAGAAGGCACAGCCCCCGCCAAGAGCAGGACAAAGCCATAGGAGAAGCGGGAGGCAGAGAACTAGCTAGTGACTTTTCAGAAAAGCGGTGATGGGGTTGGGTGATAGGCTTGGGTGATGGCCGGGGGAGATGGGAGGAGGGGACGGGACAAAGCAGCTTTGAAAGCTGAAGAAGACAGTGGTGGTGACTGGAGGAAAGGGATGGAGGGAGGAGCCTGAGGGGAAGACTCTGGGAGTCAGAGGATGAGGTCTGAGAAGAAACAAACAGCAAGAGAGGAGCTTCAGAACCGGGAAGGTTTGGCAGTGTGTGTGTGGCAGAGCGAGGGGCTGACTCCAGCATGGGCTGCTGTCTTGGCGGTTGGCAGTTCTAGAGGAGAGCTCCCAGATGGTAAGACAAAGTCTATCATGACAGTGACATGTGTCTTGGGCTTTGCGCTCAGAGTCCGTTCTCAGACCTGGGCTCATTCAGCATTGCCTGGTGGGGAAGGCAGGCACTGTTCTCCTCATTTTACCAGTGGGGAAACTGAGGCTCCCAAGAGGTTAGATGACTTAATTCCATGAGCTCACAATCAAAACTCATCTTTTACCTCCCGGTTCTGTAGCTTGCCCCAACCCATCCTAGTAGATGGGGCAGTTGCCTCGAAGAAGGCTTGTGGAAGGAAGGCATGGAAGGTCCGGAGGTCTGGGTACCCCTGGAGGGGATGCAGGAGAGGCAGAGGAGGAGAAGGTGGGGGCAGCCGACAAGAGAAGGAAGTGGCTAATTCCCATAGGAGAGGAAGCTTGGGCTTCAAGACGATGTTAGTGACAAATGAGGTGTCCCGGGCTCCTGCCCTGTGCCAGGTGCTACGCTCAGCCCCTCACTTGCCTGTGCTGACTTCTTAAAGTAGGGGAATGAAGCCCTTTCCAGGGTCATTTCATCAGTGGGTGGCAGAGCAGGGATTTGAAGCCAAGCATCTGACTCTGTGACCTGGAAGCCCAACTCTGCCATGTCTAAGGCCTCGTGGGGGACTGGAGCTGTTGTTTTCTTTTCTTTTTAAAGATTTTATTTATTTATTTGACAGACAGAGATCACATGTAGGCAGAGAGGCAGGCAGAGAGAGAGGAAGGGAAGCAGGCTCCCCGCTGAGCAGAGAGCCTGACTCGGGGCTCGATGCCAGGACCCTGGGATCACGACCTGAGCCGAAGGCAGAGGCTTTAACCCACTGAGCCACTCAGGCACCTCTGGAGCTGTTGTTTTCTTACTAGAACATTTTCTTAGGGGCACCTGGGAGCGTCGGTTAAGTACCTGCCCTCAGCTCAGGTCATGAGCTCAGGGTCCTGGGATCTAGCCCCATATTGTTCTCCCTGCTCAACGGGAAGTCTGCTTGTCCCTCTCCCTCTGCCCCTTTCCACCCCATGCTTGCTCTCTCAAATAAATAAATAAAATCTTAAAAAAAAAAAAACAAAAAACCAAACCCCACATCTTTTTAGTATTAAAAAGATAGATTTCTTATTTACTGTTTACCCAAAGTAGTGATGGTCATCACACAAACAAGGAAAAGTAAATTGTTATTGACAGACAGTGGAATTTTCCGTTCCCTCATCCACCCCCAACCTTCTGTGCACTCAGCCTGAGGGCGGGAACAGGACTGCCTGGGACCCTCCAGATGAGGGGACTTAAGCCAGAGACCCTAGGTGGGTTTCAGAAAGGCTGTAAATCGTTGGATTGGCGTATGAAGGTTTGTGTGTCCATACATTTTCCTCTGTGGGGCCGACCATCCCTCAGAAGCTGATCAGCCCCTGACACCATCTCGCAGCCCGGCCAGCTTTGGGGTGTGGGGCTGCCTGCGCAGAGCGGAGAGTGTGGGAGAGAACTCATCCACACACGTGAACGTGTGTGTGAACGTGAACACACGTTTGTGAGTTTGGTTGTGTGACCGTGCGGGCCTTGTTTGGGATTCTGAGCCACGTCTCCGTGGACAAATAGTTGTGTATGTGGTGCCTGTCACTCAAAGTGTGCGTGCAGGTGTGTGTGTTCATGTGTACATGCGTGTGAGTTTGCATGTCGATGAAAGTGTGGGATGTCTGTTTTGTGATTGTGAGTCACTTGTGAGAGAGCAGATTTATATAAATATGTGTGTAAGTTATGTGGATTTGTGTGTGAATGGAAGTGTGTGGTGGTGTATGTGGGTATGAATATTGTATTGGGCAGGTAGGTCTGTGTGTGTGTGTAATGGTACCTGGGAATGAATGAGTACATGGGTCCAGGTGTGTATGTGCATTCTGTATGTTCTGGAAAGGAGGCACATTTGGGCCATTTTCCATCCCCTCCCCCAAGCCATCAGGTCCTGATCTCATCTGGGTCTAGAACAGCAAGATAGAGAGAGAGGAGAACATCCTTTCAGCTGCCTGTCACCTGCCCGGGAACGGTGACAAGAAAATGTGCTTGTTTATATCCAAATACCTTAATAACCATCAATTTCATATGTCGGGGGAGGGGTGAGGACAGGCAGCATTCAAGTTGAAGGACACACAGATATTAAACTTATTGTGCAAGTTAATTCGGGAGTCCCTAGGCCCGTGGCTGCTGGAGCCAGACTCCCAGGCCACCCAGAGATCTCGGAGCACCATCTCCATTTTCACTCCTTTCTCCCTTACATGCCTTTTAGCAGAGGCTTGGAATAACATTAATTTATCCAAGGCGTGCATGCCATAAGTTACTTTTTTAATTATTATGATCAAAATATTGCTTAAAATTGACGCCAGCTGCATGTGTTTCTGTCGGAGATCATAATTGCAATTGTAAATTGGGGAGCAGCTCAGAGCCGGGAGCTTCCCTGAGTAACGGCCCTGATACCATTATAGAGAGGTGGATAAAAATAAACCAGCAGATCGCACGGCAAAAATACGCCAGTGCGAGTTAAAAGGATAATTAGCAGAGCAGAAAGGGAAGACGCCAGGCTCCCCGTTCAGAGGCTCCCTGTCTGAAACCCGGTACTGTGTGGGGGTGGCGAGGGTCAGGGACAAGGGTGGTGGGGAATGGGGAATAGGGGTGGTGCAGAGCCGGGGTCTGGGGGGAAGGGTAGCAGTGGGAGACTGGGATCTGGGGGAGGGAGTGGTTGGAGGAGGGAGAGACAGATAGGCGGGGTTCCCTCTCTGGACCCCAGTTTCTCCTGTAAACCGGAGATGATAAAAACACTTAGAGTGGTTCAAACCAGATGAGGCATGTGACAAATTTCCAGAACCCACAAATTCGGTATGTGGGTAAAGGGTTTGTTACTGATGCGACTGGAGAGGCTGGCTGTTTTTTGTTTATTTGTTTGTTTTTAACTTCTGGGTCAGGAACTAGTTAGGTTGCCTTTAAAAAGAGGCTGCAGGGCTAAGACCAGAAGAAGGCTGCCTGAGAGCACAATGGCTAGGAGCACAAGCCTTGGGCTTCTTTCATTCCTTCCTTCATTCAACAATGTTGACTCTGTTCTGGACCCATTCTAGGCATTTTGCGAAGGTACAGCAGGGAGGGAGCCCCACTGCGGTCCCCGCCCTCGTGGCGTTCATTCTAGTTGCCTATAAACAAGGGACATAATAAATAAACTGTGATTTTATAGAAATACGTTCTGAGGGCCAGTTACTTAACCCAGCACTACACAACCTGCCTGACTTCGTGGCACGTGCCATTGTCACTGTAGTAGTACTAGAAATCACAATAGCTCCCATTTATGTCGCACCTGCCAGGCGGCAGATACTGTTATTCTAAGCACTTGTGGGTATAGTAAGCTATTTAATCCTCAGAATGAACCTGCGAGGCAAGGAGAAAGTGATATTTTAAGGCCTGTGGGGTAGACCCATGAAGCTGCCATCCTTTGGCTGTGCCATTCTTCTGTCCCCACTTCTGTGCCGTCCGTATCAGCTCTGTGTCTCTCTGAGCGTGAATTTCCATAGCTGAGAACATGCCCAGCACACGAGGGTTGAGAAACTGCCTGGGAGGTACTCGCACAGAGCGTGGCTGGTAAGCAATGTTCGAGATATGCTTGCTTTTGTTGGGGAGCAGTAAGCCTTGACAGGGGCAGGTCTGGAGCCTGGCTGGGAGCTGAGAGAGAGGAGTTCCCGCCCATGAACCATTAACCAGGCTCCTCCTAGAGGAGCTCAGGCATATGAGTCACTGGAGGTCACTGGGGACACATGGCCTCTGAAAGGGGGCAGGTCTTTTTCCTGGGCTGTTATCAAATAAAGAACAAATCAGGCTGAATCGAGGAAACACTTTATTTGAAAAGACAACTGCAGTGGGAGGAAGGGGCCTCAGTATCTCAAAGGTCAGAGAGAAAGGACCTTTTTTTTTTTTTTTTTTAAATAGAGGAATGTAAACCAGAGGAGAAGAACCAGACAAGGGATGGGACAGCAGGTAGTCTGGATGGGAAGGTTCTTCTCTGAGGTCAGCCAATTCCTGGAAGAGGTGGTTAAACAGAGGGTTTGTTCCCAGGTGCTGAGGCTGACTCAGGCCGTGTGTGGGGGTGGGGGGGGCAGGGGGTCAAAGTCTGGGGGAGAGCTGTGGGCCTGGTCAGGTCAGGTGAACAGGCATTTTGTTCAGATTGGCCAGTGGGCACAAATAGTTTGGCTTATCATTTATGAAGCAGAAAGAGGCAGTTTGCAGGGGTTGTGTCTGGTGTTGTCCTAGGTAAACAAGGGGTCATCTTTGAGTCTGATCTAAGTAATATGGGGAAGCGTGGCTTTCTGCAGTGAGCCTTTCCTGGGAACCCAAAAAGGTGGGGGATTTCTGTACAATTGCTCTTTACCAGGAAAATAGAACTCAGTCAAAACACTGTCACTGACCATGGCAGGTCAGGGTGTGTGATGGAGAGAGGAGGCTGGGTGGTTGGTTCCTGATCGCCCCAGTCCCCACTTTGGAGGGGGTCCCAGGTGGGGGACACAGTGGAGGGTGGGAAACCATGGTGCTGGGCAGTTCACGGCCTACTTGGCCTCCCCATCCTACCCTCCTTTGGCCCTGGGCCCCTCTGAACCACCCTCCCTGTTTGTCACATGAGCTTCCCTGTATAACAGGAAGATGAGGAGCTCTGCCCCCCTGGGTCTGAGCAGAAGGTGAAGGTGAGAGCCCAGGTCCCACCAGGTCAATGGACAGCCAGCTCCAGGCCTTTTCCCTCCCGCATCCCTTCCCAGCAGCTGCCCTGAGTGCCAGGAGTCTGCCCTGCACTTGTTCGTGGTTGCAGGGTGCAGGAAAGCCAAGCTGGCGCCTGGAGGGGCGCCCCTTTGTCTGCAGAGCACCCTGCACTGGGCTGGCTGCCTCTCCGCCCCATCCCCACCATGCATGCGTATCTGGCTGTGCCAACTGTGGGCTGTTTTAGGGTGAGATGGATGCCTCCCTGCAGGGAGAGGGCAGGAGAGGAGCCTCGCCCCCTGCTCTTTCTTCAGGCTCTGCTCTCTAGCCTGAGCTGGCCCTGTCTCAGCTGCAGCCGCCTCCCCCTTCCAGGCCACCGTGGTGCCAGCCGCCTGTCTTCCTGTCGCTCCCCCCTCACCACCGTGACTCCCTAATGACTATAATCAGGGTGTGCACTGAGAAGCAGGGGGGACAGCGAATGGAGAGTGCTTCCGAGCCACCCAGTCCATTAGCGGGGCAGCACTGGAGGCAGAGGACCGGGAGGGGCTGGGCAGGAGCTCCTGTCTCCCTCACCCCTTCTTCCCGTCCCTCTTCCAGCCTCCTGCTCAGAGCTCTGCTCTAATTATAAATGGTTTGACAACTTTAGGCCAGGCCCTGTAATTAAAAATAAAGAGGAAGACAGGCAGCATTGTCTTCTAACGACGCCTTTAATTGGTAGAGTTAATTTTAACGGGGTGGCTTGGAGGAGGGAATTCCAGAGTTGGGGCTCTTGCCGATATCCCCATAACGCTCACACAACCCACTTACCCATCTGTCTCCCCGCCAGAAGGGAGCTCCGCAGGGCAGGGGCTGTGTCTTTATTTGTTTTTATGCCTCGTGCCTGGCACACAGTAAGCACTTAATAGATATTTGTGGAATGAACAAAGGAGCGAATGGCCTGTTGTGAGAAAGACAAGCATCACAAGTGTCTAAGGGTGGTTTTTTCCCCCTTCTCTGCCCAGAATTCTTACTCTTAGAATCATGCCTTTGGGCTAAGACATTCTTCTACCCAGGGATGGTGACTTGGAACCAACAGAAAGAAAGCCACTCAGACCAGCTCAAGTGACAGGGGAGGTGTTAGAAGGGCAAGGAAGGGGTGCCTGGGTGGCTCAGTCATTTGAGCATCTGACTCTTGATTTCTGCCCAGGTGTCATGATCTCAGGGTCCTGGGATCAAGTTCCGCTTTGAGCTCTATGCACAGCGTGGAGTCTGCTTGAGATTCTCTTTGTCTCTCTCCCTCTGCCCTCCCCACCCTTTAAAAAAAAGAGTGGGGGCACGGAGAGGGCTCTCATAGGTCCCCCAGGGCAGGAAGGGAGCTGTGATTGGAACAGGGGAAATCAGGAGAATCAGGAGCCCAGCCTCACCCCATCTCCTGAGGCCTCCCCACCAGCTAGGACTCCTCCCTAGGGTTTCCTATCTGCTTGGGGACCAACTCCTCAGAGCGGGGGGTACAGCTTTTTTTTTTTTTTTTTAACTTCAGCTCAGGCTGAAGTTAAATCTTTTCTTTGGTTCTCCAAACATGGCCAAGGACAGGCTGCTATTTTCAAATTTAACTGCATTTTTTTTGAAAAGATGGAGGGTAGGAATAGAAATACAACCAGCAGAATCAGTTTACTTGAATGTTAGGAATCCTGCTTGCGTTCAAGTAACGGGCTAGTATGGGCTCACGTTTCTAAATTTAGAATCACATGAGGAGCTCACTGTAGCTTCCTGAGAGCCTGGACCATTCTAAACTCCATCCCTCAGGTGAGGTCCCCACAACGTGCTTTGGGTGGAAGTCACAAAAGCAAAACTGTCCCACTGTTTGGGAGAACCCTTTAGAACAGAGCAGTCACAGTGTAGATGCTCTCTTAATACACGCCATCCGATTTCTCACCAAGTGGAATAGTTCAGCACCTGGCTTAGTTTCTCCTAGGAAGGACAAAGAAGTCCCCTCAAAGACAAACCTTTCTATAAATCAAGCCCCTTAGATCTAATCCTTTTCTCATGCCCCATCCTTCAAGCCTCATCCCTAAATCCTGCTGGTATCCTAAGAGGCTGAAAAATGTTTTTGAGATACTAAGCTGAAGTGCAAGGCAGGGCGCTCTGCCCCCACTGCGTCAGTGGCACCCATGCCTCCAGGGAGGGCAGCTAGAGCCTAGAATAAAGAAGTCAGTTGAGTTGTGGGATGGATTTGCAGACTTGAGGTAGATGCAGCCACAATAGCCTATGAGCAGAATGATTTTGATTGGCGAGACCTGGAGCTTAAGAGAGAAACAGTTTAGCTTTAAATTCCAAGAAGGCTTAGCCAATCACTGAATTTTCAAAACCTAACCATAGGGTGTTTAGGGAGGTGGTAGGTGCTTATGTACCTATTGAATTAACCTTTCTCCATGTGCAAACATCTATAGGACTGAACCTTTATTCTCATTCAGGGCTTCTGACATTAGATTGAAGATTTAATGAGGGATAGTAGCTAACATTGTGCTTACACAGTAGCTCACTGCAAATGAGGCACCAGGTTGAGTGTTTGATGTATCTCATTTAATACACTCAGCAGCCTCTTAAAGGGGTCTTGGGGTCGTCCCCACGTTACAGATGTGCTCCTGTGAATTGCCTACTGCCGTGCCTTGTAACAGTGCCTCTCTCTCTTTAAATCCGTCTTCTGACTTCTCTCTTTCACTGCGGCTACTCTAGTCCATGTTCTTTTGGGTGTCGTTCTCTAGGGGAAGCTCCGTTGACGTTTTGTGGGCTTGGGGAGACCTAACCTCCCTCGTCCTGAGGCTACCTGGGAGAGGTGATCATTCTCTCTTCCCTGCTGTAACCAAGCCTGTGCACACTGATTTTTGTGCTTTATATGCAAGATTTACTGTCATTATTTGGGTATGTTGGTCCCTCTTAATTGCTTGCTCCATGAGTAGTGGGTTTTTTTCTGTGTCTCTGGCATCAGGCAAATGCTTGGCACAGAGTAGTGATCAAGGAGCGACTGGAAATAAAGGACTAAATGAATGTGTGAATGAAAACACAGTTATAACCCCAGGGCAAGGACTTGAGGGTAGTTGCCCAACACACAGGATAGCGCTCCTTCCTGGGAAGCTGCAGAGCCCAAAGAGGCAGAGAGCCAGAGTTTAGAAGGAGCAGTTGAGCCTCTTGTCTGTCCCTCTGCCCCCAGCTTTCACTTAGGAACCAGAATGCCAGGGGGTGATAGAGGCCACAGGGTGAGTCTGCCCTGCCCAAGGTAATTTGTGCCCTCTTTCCCCGCCGCTTCGGAACTGCCAGAACATCGTGCCCTGGTGGGGATAGACAATGCAGAGCAGGAGGGAACCTTCTAGACCGAGAGGGCCTGAGATCTTGTCCCACTTCTACCCCTGCTGGTTCCTGGCCTGTGGCTGGCATCCAGGAAATCCAGAGTGCCCACAGCCTGCGGGAGGAGGGCTGATGGGAGAAGTCAGGGCTAGCAGGAGAGGAGCACCGGCATAATCTCAGGTCACCCCACCCACAGCCACTTCAGTTGAAAAGCTGAAACAAAGGTTTCAAAGGTTGAAACAGCTGCCAAGGACCACAGACAGTGAGCTAGCCCCGAGTTATGTTGACTTATGCATCCTGGGGAAGAGCAAGGGTAGAGAAAACCAGAAGCCCCAATAGGGAGGTTGAACTTTGAGTCTGGAACCAATTGCCTGTTGACCCCAAAGAGACTTAACTTTTAAAATGGAAGTGACTTGATTGCCTTTACTTGGCGAGAGGAAACCATCTCTGCTCTCAGTAGAACAAGGGCTTTGGAGCTGTTAGTTCTCTGCCACTGAGCAACAGATGATCTCAGCACGGAGTGGCCTGGTGCACCAATGGCTTTGGTTATCTTTCACAGTTTCTGTGGGTCAGGAATCCAGGGAAGCCAAGCAGGTGAAGCTTTTCTCTGCTCAGTGATGACTGCAGCCACAGCTGGAAAACCCAGCGGCTGGGGTTACCCGAGGGCCTCACTGGCTCTGCAGCTCTGCTTCTGGTGTGGTGCGCTTATGTGGCTGGCGAGTTGGTGCTGGCTGTTGATGGGAGGGCTCATCCCTTTCCATGTGCGGTCTTCATGGGCATGCTTGGGTATCTTCATGACACGGCAGTGGGCTTTGTCTGAAGCGAGTAGTTGAGAGGGACAGAGAGAGAGACAGACATATCTGGTTATCATCTAGCCTTGAAAGTTACCTATGCATCTTCACATTCTGTTAGTTAGAAGTAAGTCACTAAGTTTGGTCTACATTTGAGGACATTTGCTTCTTTTGAAGATTAATTTATTTCTTCTAGTGAGAGAGAAAGAGAGAGAGAGAG
>ML110312.1:74642-87487 GCA_003697995.1 Taxidea taxus jeffersonii | reverse complement strand
TTCCACTTGCTGCTTTACATGACATATGTGACATTTGATTATTTAATACCAAATGCGATTTGCATAAACTCAAGTCACACAACCCTCTTGCTGAAGATAAAATTGAGGTTAAAAGATAAAGATTTATTTTCATATTTGTATAGTGATCAGCTTCAGAGTGAAGGCTTTTGTGGGCTTTTATTGTATATGTGTGTAAGAAATTTCATATGTGTATATTAAGTAGGCCTCTGAGTATAGAATAATTGTTTCATGATTTTGATTTACATGGTTTACATTTTCATAGTATCGGCCATATTTCGTTTATACTGTTTATTTCTCTTCAAACCATTAATAATTATACCATAAAGTATAATTTTTATAGCAATGCAAATGTCTAAGGAACTACAAATATTTTCTGCATTGTAAATTCAATAAAGCACGCTTCCTTTGGTCTTCGGGCTGTTCCCTTCAGCTTTACCGCAGGCATCCCTGAATTAACTTTATTTCCAGGATGTGCCTGCATGAAACCATGCCTTTAAAACAGTTGTCTTTTTGGGCCTGGGCAGCTGGCTGGTTGGAAAAAAGAATGAATACGTGGCATTTGGTGCTATGGCCCAGCCGTGTCACCATGGCCAGTGGGGTATCAGGTCGACCAGCTTGGTATGTGACAGCTAGAAACAGTGAGGCTTTTGTAGAAAAATTTCCGGACGTGTCCTGGCCATCCTCAGGACCTCAGGGCTAGTCCCTTTTTTGGCCACCCATTCTGCCCTTTCCATCCCCCACATAGCGCCAGCTCCTGCTCATCCTCCTGTTTTAGCTGAAACGTCACTTCCTTCAGGAAGTCTTCCCTCTCAGCCCCTATAAACTAGGATGAGGCTGCCTGCTCTCACCTGTGCAGCACCCTCTTTAACTGAGCAGCATCCTTACTGCACTTGTACTTGCTGAACTAGATGTATGCCTGGAGCCCTGAGCCCTTTGTCCACTGCTGCCTCCCTTCTGCTGTATGCAGTGCTGAAATGGCTGAGCAAATAATTAACTTTAAATAAGGCAGGCTTTGCAGAGAGTTTCTGCAAACACACAGAGGCACATACGCAGTAGTTACGGATGGTGTAATAAGAGGCGGCATATTTTAATCGCCACAGGTCTGAGCTCTGCAGCCAGCCTGCCTGGGTATGAACCCAGCCTCATATTCCTATTACTGGGGTAACAGTGAATAAGGGGATTACCCTCTGTGTATCGCAGGGTCTTCTTTGATAAAATAGAGATAAAAGTACCATTCTCATGGGATGTATATAAAGGGTTTGGAGTAGTACCTGGCACTTGGATCACCCTCAATTAAAAAAAGATCTTTTGGGGGTACCACGGTGGCCTGGTTGGTTAAGCATCTGCTTTCAGCTCAGGTCAGGATCCCTGGGTCCTGGAAAGAGCACCACATTGGGGGGGAGGGTACCTGCTCAGTGGGGAGTCTGCTTCTCGCTCTCCCTCTGCTCCTCCTCCCACTCATGCTCTTTTTCTCTCTCAAATAAATAAATGAAAATTTCCTTCTTTTTCTCTTTTTTTAAAAGATGTTTTGAAACACCATTGATTGCATTGGTTTTGGTCAGGACCTTAGGAACCGCCATCAATGAGTAGCAGAACTCAAATTTACCAGATTACCTGGGGGATGGGGCATTGTAGAAGATTCACTTCGACATAAGTTCATTGACTACTTCCCATATATATTCTTGATATTTCGATGGACATAAAGTTGAGTATCACATGGCATAGGATATTGTATAGATGGATTGAAAGAAGAGGAGATCATTGAGAGGAAAGTGAAGGTCTGAAAGTTAAAATGGGAAATCGTGAAGGGATTCCTTACAGGTGTAGGACTACCCTTTATTAAGGTCTAATTGGATCACATAGTTGAAGGGATGGAGAAGACACCAGAGTGTGTTTTCTGATTGAGAGTGTGAATGTAAATGACAGTAGACATGGTAGTGGGTAATGGGGCTCCTGAACTAAATACAAAGTAACTTTTATGTTTATACCATAACAGGTAGCCTGTTGAGAAGGATCTCCGGTGGATATATCCAACCATCCACAAGAGGGGAATTAATTCCCAGGAAAGCGTATTATTTTGCAAGCTTTAAAGTAAAAATTATACCTTTTCCTTCCAGATCTAGATATTAAAATGTGTTTTCATAGCTGAAAATGGAAAACAGGCAAAAATGCCTCAACTCAAAATTGCAGGGTAAGGTGGATTTTCAAATGCAAAATTCTAGAATAGTTAACCAATATTCTTTATTTTTTTTCTGCATCTGTATCAGATTTATTTATGAATTTATATTTCTTAAATGTTAGTAGAATAGGGGTTTAGTTGTAATGTCCTTTATCTTGTGACCTCTCAGGCTGGCAGTTCATGAGCTGTATTTCATAGCATTTGACATATACATGGGTAGGGTTTCTCTGTACCTTTGGATTTTGGTTTTCTGAAAAATTTTCTATGCAGGTTTTCTGGCACTCCCATTGCTGTGCAGCAGGGCAGAACTTAAGAGCTGGATAAAGATCCCTTCAGGGGGCGTCTCATGAATAGTTTCAGTGTCATTTCTGGGGGTTCTTTAATTCACCACAACTCTTTTCTTTTCTTGACCAGTCATTTCAGAAACAGATGTTTTCCCTCTTAGATGAAATCCCCAAACTTTCCATGGCCTCTAAGGCCCTCTGTGATCTGGCTGCTACCTATTCTCTCACTATGATTCTAGACACTGGGGATGGAGGGTGAATAAGGTAGACTCTCAAGCAGATTACATTCTGGTGGGTGTTGACAACAAGTTTGTGAACAAATAAAAAAGATTACATTCTGCTTCCTCCTCCCCTTTCTCTACTTCAAAGTCTGCATTTTGGCTTGGGGAGCTCTGTTCTCAGACATGCCATACCCTCTCACCCCCACCCTTTACTCAGGCTCTGCTTTCTGCCTGGAGCACCGTCTGTCTGCTCATGTCCATTTGCCTACCCAATTCCTGCCCATCCTGGGTGTCTCGGTTCCTCCCAGCAGGTTCCTCAGACCCTGAAGTCTGAGCTAGAGCTTCTCCTCCATGATGTCTGCCTGTAGTGCCCATCATAACATTTCATCAGTGGTTGCAATGATCAGCTGACTTGTGTACTTGCCATACTAGATGATTTCTGCCTCCTGCAGCCCTTTAAACTTGACTGAGTGAAGTAAATTTTCTCCACCCTGGAATATACTTCAGCAGGCTCATGACTCTTCTGAGTCCTCTGGATCAGGGTCTCGGCTTTCCTACACCACAGACCCCTTTGAAGCCCAGGATCTCCTCAGATTAATGTTTCTAATAATGGAAACCAATGCTGTTGAAAGACTATAAGATATTTCAAAAATTTTGCAATAATACGGTATTTGTATTGCTTTTTTGGCACAAGATCTGGTGATAGAGCTAATAAGCACCGTACTTATGATGTAGTCATGAAAGTAAGCTGTATTTTGAGATGTCTACACCAATCTAAATTATGAATATCCATAGTTTTTTTGATAGTACAGTTAGAGGTACCAGTAATATTACTGCATTTTGTTGCCAGCATTTTATATGAAATGCTAAATTTCAGTTAGAGTTTAGTTATTGAAAATAAACATGCAATTTTTGTCTCAAATTAGAAATATGGATTTCTACCCATAGTGGCAATGGGCCCATGACCCCAAGTAAGAACCTCTGGCCTTGGGTAAGAAGGTATGTTCAGAAGAGAATTCTCATAAAGTAATCAGAAATCCAAGTTTGACTTAGTGGTGTTCATCTTCTGAAACTCGCCTGATTTAATGATTCCTCTTATAGCCGTGAATACCGGCTGAAGAAGTAAGGAAGGTATAAAGCCCTTAAACCCTCAAAATAAAAGCAAAAATAAAATAAATTGATGAAAAACCTCCACAGGTTGGCACATGGTGCATAAGATTGAGGATAAGATTGGGCTAAGAATCAGAAATATTAGGGTGCTTGGGTGGCTCAGTGGGTTAAGGCCTCTGCCTTTGGCTCAGGTCATGATCTCAGTGTCCTAAGATCGAGCCCCACATTGGGCTCTCTGCTCAGCAGGGAGCCTGCTTCCCCCCTCTCTGCCTGCCTCTCTGCCTACTTGTGATCTCTGTCTGTCAAATAAATAAATAAAATCTTAAAAAAAAAAAGAATCAGAAATATTGAATGTTTTCTGGAGTAAGATAGCATATAAATTTTCTCTTCTCTAAAATACCATTAAAACTAGAGTCATACAGATTTTCTTTTAGATAGTTAGACCAACAAGAACAGAAGACAATTACAACAAAATTATGAAGCTGCAAAGTAGAAGGAAAATTGGGAGCTGAATTAACAACCTAAGAAGCTGAATCCTAACCAGGAGTGGGAGAAAGCTGAGAATAATCATTGTGAATTTACCAAAAGGCTGAGGAACTAGGGAAGCATGTGCTTCTGTAATTGCTGGGAGGAGGGATGGTGGGGTGAAAGCAGTTTGAGAAGCAGTTCTATCCTTAAGTATTTTCTCCCATGCTATGCCACTACCATTCAGACCAAAGTCCAGAGATGTATTTTCTGGAGTAAAACAGAGCTTCTAGATTGGGGGATGGATGCCAGACATAGCTGAGTGTTGGTACTATTTTAAAAATGAGGGAATCAAGTGATATTACATATTCTGGGTACTTGGTGCCAAAAGCCAGTATTCCCCATTCAGCTTTCAGGACACTGACAACCTTTATCTTCCCAAGATTGAGAGACTTTTCCCTGGAGTATGACCAGCCACGAGGGAAGACCTTAAGATACAGACATCAGACATCGTTCCAGAAAATACAACCCTCCCCCATCACCCTACAGTAAAGTTCAAATTTGGCAAGTCACTCCACACACTTTCCATCAGGATTTTAGCTCCCCTGAACAATCCAAGGATCACTGGATATTTGTGATAAGTCTCTAGCTTGGAAAATGGAGAACAAATAAGATAGAAAAATAGCAACTTAGGGAAATGGAGCCCATGAAGAAAAAGAAAAAAAAAGATCATGAATATATTTAGAGAGACAAAACTATTTGCAGCCATGAAACAGGAACAAGTTACTATCAATAAGGAACATTTCAAGAATAAAAGTAAGCTCTTTAAAATTAAAATCATGGGAGCAGAAGTATAAAAAAAGTATGTTACAGAGTTTGGAAGATAAATTTGAAGAGTCATTCAGAAAGAAACAAAGAGAAATCAGGAGTGCAAAGAAGTCCAACATCCAAAAACATCTGTTCCACAAGGAGACATCAGAGAAAACAAGGTGACCTGGTCAAATTATTCAAGACGAATTTACAGAACTGAAAGGCATGACTTGCTAGATTGGAAAAGCCTATCTAAAACCCAGAAGAATGGATGGACATAGAGCATGTTGTCATTAGGGTTTCTTTGCCCAGTGAAGAAACTTCCCAAGTTTTAGAGAGGAAAAAAACAAAGGAAACAGGCATTAGAATAGTTATGCATTTTTTAACAGAAATACCAGAAGCAAAATGATAATGTAGCAATATCTTTAAGTTTCCAAAGGAAAATTACTTCCAGAGTATAATTCTATACCTAGCTAAACTATGTCAGTAATAATGACATTTTCAAGATATTCAATGTCTCAAAAACCTCCTATCTTATACACTATGTACCTTTTCAAAGATGCTTGAGGAGAACTTGCTCCAACCAAGGAAAAGTATGTGACACAGAATACAAGAGATAAGACATTCAGCATAGGATGGTATAAAGTCCAATTCCCAGGGAGACAGTGAAGGAAGATCCCAGTCTGAGAGACGTCACCAGTTGTAGAGGATACTGGTCCTGATTGGACCAGTGTGACTTAAGAGAGCTGTCACCACAGAGTGCCATTACATCATCTTTTTATCTGAGGACAGAATGGCAGGGTAAATACGGCCCTGATACTGATCTGTGTACTCCTGTCCTTGCCTTATGTTGGTGAAGTTCCTGCTTGCTCCTCCATTCCCTGTTGCTTGGATTAGCTGCTCATTCCAAAGGAGTGTTCTGTTTTTTCCTCTCTTGGGAGATGGTGGGAGGCCATAGATAGCGAGGGGGGAAAAAAAAGGGAAGGAGGGAGAGAGAGAGAGAGAGCGCACGACCTGCACACCCTCCCTGTGTATATTTGCTGTAGACATCCGGTACCTAGCTCACACTATATCCTCCCAGATTGCCAATATTTGGTAAACCCTCTTTCCAAAAACCAACTCATCAAATTTTCAAATGATATACCTAGAAGGTGGGAGGGATGGAGGTAAGAAGGATGGAAAGAGAGAGAAAAAGAGGAAGGAGGAATGTTATGGAACACAATTTTAAAACATTCTCTAATTTAACTATTTGAATTTCATTAAAAAGTTTTCAGTTATTTATGTTTTTATAACTATAGACAAAAGGGTCTTAACACTATTTTAAATTTTTTTTAAAGATTTTATTTATTTATTTGACAGGCAGAGATCACAAGTAGGCAGGGCGGGGGGTGGGGGGAGAAGGCTCCCTGCTGAGCAGAGAGCCCGATGTGGGGCCCGATCCCAGGCCCCTGGGATCATGACCTGAGCCAAAGGCAGAGGCTTTAACCCACTGAGCCACCCAGCTGCCCCTTAAATTTCTTGATTAAATGCTGTGCTGGATAATTCAGACGGTCAGAAGCAGTGGTAGACATTTGTCTTTTCCTTTCCTACAAGCACCTGAACACCCTTCTTCTTTACCAGGAATCCCATACCATGTGAATGTGAGTGAGAAACAAAACCCCATGGATCCTGAGAGAAGCTGAAAGGAACAAATGTTCCCTCTCCCCATCACCTAAAACCCAGGGGATAGGTATATAAGCTGGATTTCTCACTGCCTTCCCACCCACCTCTGTGCTCTAAAGGAGTGACCTAGACCTGAGGGTGGGTAAGAAACTCCTCACACCACAGTAATGGAAGCCAGACCTTCTAGGGCATGGCTTTGGCCACAGTCCCCAGGGCCTAGCTACCCTTGGTTTCTGCTTATCTATAATCTGCACTGAGTTCTTGAGCCTTTGTATTGATTCTGTGTTACCCATGATCTTTGGATAAGATCATTTCTGCTAAGTTTCAGAAATTAAAAAGAATATAAAATGCAATTAGTTCATCAGTGTTTCTAGTTTGCTTACATGTGGCATCTCTAAATTTTGATCTCAAACTCGAAAATAATTAGTTTGTTATATATACATATATATGTATACACACACACACACACATATATATATATATAAATATATATATTATGTCTTGTTTTTCTACTCCATCTGACAAATTACCACCAACTTTATGACTAAAAAGAACACTAATTTATTCTTATAGTTCTGTAGGCCCTCAGTATAAAAAATAGTTTTCAGGGACTAAAATCAAGCTGTCAGTAGGATGTCATTCCTTCTAGTAGCTCTAGGGGATAATCCATTCATTGTCTTTTCCAGCTCCTAGAGGCTGCTCGCATTCCTTGGCTCATGGAATGACATCTTTCCCCCACCCCCTCTAGCAATGACATCATTTCAGCTTCTTTTCTTTTCTCTCTTTCTGTAGACAGAGAGGCAGGCAGAGAGAGGAAGGGAAGCAGGCTCCCCACTGAGCAGAGCAGGGGAGATCCCAGGACTCTGGGATCATGACCTGAGCCGAAGGCAGAGGCTTTAACCCACTGAGCCACCCAGGTGCCCCTGTGGACCATAATTCTATCTACTGCAACATCCACAATAATTTTATACCATTATCTTTTCACAGTTTGCAAGTATCAGGTGACTTAAAAAAAAAAAAAAAAGAGAATGCTTGACTCCCGAATAGTTTGCCTTTTAATCTTTTAATTTGGAAAACCTAAATAAATAAGTACACAACCCAAAATTTTCACTCTTTTTAAAAAAAATATATGTGGGTGATTTTAAAAAATTCCAAAATGCTCTCTGAAAATAAGAAATGAACACATATCATTTCAAACATTATGTTTATGTAAATGGACACAACTTGACATAGCGTTGGCCAATTAAACATTTATACAGCACTGATTAGGGGGAGTACTCTCTGAAAATCAGGGCAGAAAGAAAAAGAAAAGGTACACTCCCTCTTCCTGAAGAATATATCGTTAAGTTGACAAGATCACAAAAGAGGCCATCCCCTCAGTACTGGAGAAAATGGAGCCATTGGAAATTCCAGCTGTGTAGCAAGGGAAAATGTGCATTCCCACAGGTTTCTCCATCAGCTACTGGGTTGATGTGTACTCTGTCCTATTACCATTTTAGAGGCTATTCAAATGGCTGTAAACAGATACAGCCCTTTGAGGAGTTTAAAACTCCCGAGATTGTAGACTTGATGGAATTTCAGTGGGAGCACTGAGCAAGTACACAGATAAATTACTAAAAACATATATCATAGCAGGTCTATGACCTTGTGAAGATGGTCTGTCCTAAGGGGTGTGAGATATTTACCAGAGCATACCAACAGAGCATCAACCAGACCTGTGGTCAGCTCAGATATGGGCAATTCACAGAGAGGATGTATATTTCTTATTTTAGATAGGAAAACTCATACTTCCCAAGTGTTTTCTGTGTCCTACAAGCTTTGTACATATTTTCTCATGTTATCCTTGGCAGTAACTCCTGTTTTAGCAGATGAGGAAATGGGTGTAACTAAGCCCAGTGACTTAGCTGAATGGATCTAGGGCCTAAGTGGCAGAGCTGGGCTTCTGACCCAGGTCTGTCTGAGTCCACGATAGCGCCGTCTCTCAGACAATGTACGTCTCAAAGGTCACCCAAATTTATTGAGTCTAAATGGTCTTGGAGAAGAAAATATCTCCCTTAAAAATAAAAAGGCACAGGAATAGGAAACATCTTTTCTTTCTATTGTCTTGACTCACTGAGCCCAGAAGGAACAGATAGCATTGTACAGGGGTACCGTTCTGGTTCAAATTCAAGAAGCCAACTGAATGCTTTTTCCCCTGTGGCAGGCCAGGACACTTAAAGTTCTTGTTTTAGAACGAGGATGGTTTATATAAGGTTTTTCTCCCTCAGTCTTGAGTATTGGAAGCCTTCAAATTCCCGTTAAGAGCTGGTTCTTGATTTCCCAACTGGGTAGTGACCAGAAGAAACACTATCCTCTCCGTGGACCCAATCCAGTGAGTGGATGTCCAGGATAGAATTAATGCCAGTGCTGAGAGGGATTTTAGAGCTTATCCGTGCTAAGCGCCTCTGTAACCAAACCAACGTGATTTCACTCCTTGGTGAGTCAGAAACTGTGCCAGTTCGAGTTGTTACACAAAGAATCTATTTGCAGCAAATAAGGAGATCACGGAGAACAATGATTTCCAAATCTGTGACTCCCTGAGCAAGGGTAGGTGGGTTCCTTTTATTTAAGGTTAGGATGAATATCTAGATGGAGCAGCCTTGTCTTTGTATGGAGAGGCAGGCATAAGGTCATGCGTGCACCTTAAGGAAATATTCCTTCACACACATAGTATGTTATGTATATGCGGCTTGTGCTCCTCCTTGGGCAGAGATTTTAGCATTACAATGAGGTAAAGGTAGTTGTTGGTCGTTCTAGAGGTCACTCCATGGTCCATCTGCACAGGCTCGAGTCAGGGGTTAAGCTCAACTGGTCTGGGTGGTCTGGACCCGCTGGAGGTTCTGTCCTGGCCGTCGCCTTCTCTCCAGGGGCAACTTTACTTTCCATCTGCCTAAGAGATACACTAGAAAGAAGAGCTTGAGGAAAAATGTGGGACCAAGGTCAATGAGTACTAGCAGGTGGGCAGTGAAGGTCGTGTGTGGGGTCTAGCTGGCGACACTTTTTTAAATTGGTGAGGTAACTGGTGTTCAGGGATAGCCTGCGATTATCTGTGTGCTTTCAGAGCCGGACACAGAGTCCAGGTCTCCTCTCTTCAGGCTAATAGTTCAAGATACCACACACTTCCTCCTGCTTTTTAGGAATGGGAACCGAGAAATTTTTTCTTCATTTCTTCTTCTCTCTTTCCTCCCTCCCCTCCCCTCCCCTCCCCTCCCCTCCCCTTCCCTCCCTTCCCTTCCCTTCCCTTCCCTTCTCTCTTTCCTCCGCTTTTTTCCTTTCTTCTTTCTGTTGGGTGCAGAGATGAGGGTGTGGGGGCTCTGCTTCAAGGCAGAAAGAGGAGAGAAGAACTAGAGGCATATGGTCTGGTTATTAGTGACTCCCCTGTTAGGCATAGAAGTAAAATTCTTTCCCTCAAAAACAAACACGTAAATAGGACCCTAACCTACCATACCATTAAATACTCTGGGTATTTAATGCAAAGTACTCACCACCAGGTAATTTTTTAAAAGTAAGCCATGTAATGGCAAAGACTTAGGAAATTAACTACTGATCTTGGGGGAAAGAACTGTGCGTGTGAACCTGTTATATGAAGGAATACAAATCACACAGTGACTCATCAGAATGTAAATTCAGAAAACCTACTCCATGTGGCTTTTTTCCCACTGACATGATACTTAAAGTCTTAAGAAAAATCCAGTTTTTTCCTTTCTTTTTTCCTTCCCTTCCTTTTTAATTTCCTTCCTTCTCTTCTTTTTTCTATGAAGTGTGGACTTACTTATTTTTTCCCATTAAGTCACTGTTGTAGGGTAAATTGTATCCCCCTAAAATATATGTTAAAATCCTAAGCTTTGGTACCAGTGAATATGACCTTACCTGGAAATAGGGTCTCTGCAGGGGTACTCAGATTAAGATGACATCATGCTTGGTGAGGCTGGTCCCTAATCCAATGTGTCTGGTGTCCTTATAAGAAGAGAAAGAGACACACAGGAAAAACTTAGTGTGATGATGCAGTCTGAGATTAGAGATGTGTCTACAAGCTAAGGAACCCCAAACATTTCCAGAAACACCAGAAGCTAAGAAGAAAGTACAGGACAAATTCTCCCCTAGAAACTTTAGAGAAAACACGTCCCTACCAACACCTTGATTTTGGACTTCTGGTCTCCAGAACTGTAAGAGAATAAATTTATATTGTTTTAAGCCACCTAGTTTATGGCAATTTATTACAGTTGCCCTAGGAAAATAATACAGTCACCAAACATTTCCAGAGTTCCTACTATAGCTAGTAGCGTTGAGTAGGGTATGTGATGGGGTGGAGAGAAAGAAACGGGTGAATATGATACAATTTTTTAGCCTCTAGGAACTCACAGTCTAGCAGCTAAGTTAGGAAGCCTTGTCATTGCCCCATCCCATCCACAGGTATATCCAATTTTCAGAACACGACATCAAGGACAGGTGGTACCTATGGTGACATCTTTTTCAATGCAGGGGATTGATCCCAGGGAAAACTGTGAGGAGAGGAAATGTGAGTAAGTCTTTAGAACCAAGCAGTAATTTAAATTGGCTTCAGAGAGCTGAAAGCCAAAATTTTAAATTATTAAAAAGATAATGGTGATATTGAGTGTTCTGTTTTGGGTTATTTTGGGGTCCGTGGGCAAGATGGATAAAACTGAATAAGTCAAACAGAAGAAGGTAGGAAAGTTCTCTCTGAAATACTTCTAGTCAGTACTCACGCGGAAAATGTGGTGTGGAGATCATTGGCTCTCAAGGACCTGAATACATATACTCTTTCACCTGAAAGTTTCCCTTTTACAGATCTGCCCACACTCATGCAGAATGCCTACCATCGTGATGTTATCTGCGGTAGCGAAGTTTGGAATGGGAACTAAATACACATTTAAAAAATGGGTAAATAAATTATGGTGTGCCTATACAATGGAATATTATGTAGCCTTCTAGAAGAATGACCCAGCTCTGCATATACAGCCATAAACCTTTTCTAAGACATTGTTAAGTGAAAAAGAGACTGATATAATACAATAATAATATGATATGGTTTGTGATATAAAGGTTATAGATACACACATGCTTATATAGGTACAGGCTACCTGTGGAAAGATCCAGAGGAAAATTGGGGAGCTAGGAGACATGGGTGAAAATGAGCTTACCCCTCAGTATACCCTTTGGAGCATTTTGAGGTTTGCTTCATGTGCATATATTACCCATTTAAAAAAAAAATCACAAAGCAAAAAGAAAACCTAGCCTAACAAAATACTGGTGGTCTTGGTGCTGGCAAAAATGGCCCTTCTGCGCATCGATTCCAATCTGCTTGGCTCATCTCCTTTGGCTTGTTGGCATTTTGGATCCTCACTCTGGCTCTCTTGACTCCCAATACCCACCACCAGCCTCCTTTGTCCTGACAACCCACTTTAGACAGACTCCTCTGGCTTCTATCTCTGGCACTTCTCTTGGGCATGGTGCCATGAATCCTCTCTGGCTGGCTGGAGCTCAGCTTGCTGGAGCCCGCCAGCTCCTGGTCAGGCCAGCCAGGTCACTAGACAGCATGCACCTGGCTGCAGACTCTGCCTAGGTACGAGAAGGGAATGGTTTACATGGTTGGTTGCCCGTTGTCTGGATGTAGTAAAGCGGTTGCCTCTAAAGACATTTTACCCTTCGGCTGACCCAGAATATGTGATTCCTTCACTCACTTGTTTCTTCATTGGTTGATTTGTGGGTTCTTTTGTTCATTCTTTTATTTATTCAATACTTCTGAACCTGATAGATAATATTAGGGGTATGCCAGGGGAAAGATTTCATAGCCTTCTACTTTCCTTTCCTCCAACCCCATGGATAATTTAGATTTTATTATGTCCTGATAGCACGAGATTTAATAATTAAAGCAACTGAACATGTTGTATGCAGACTGGCAGCTTTTGGGAATTACAATTAAATGACCTCCCTTTCACCCTCGCCAGAAAGGATCTAAAAGGTACAACAAAGAGACATTTAGTTTATTGACATTTGCAGATGAGCCTTATTTCCCTTGGCTGAAAAAAAAAA
>ML110312.1:0-74242 GCA_003697995.1 Taxidea taxus jeffersonii | reverse complement strand
CTCACTGTCTTCATCTGTAAAATGGGGATGTGAGAGTCCCCACCATGTAGGCTTGTTTGAGGACTAAATGAGTAAAGTGTTAAAATAGTAAAGGAAGCATAAATACTCAGAAATGGGAACAGTTATTTTAACTGTGCCCTTCTGAAAATGACCATGTCTTCCAATGAGTGGAATTATTAATTTGCCTAATTTTGAATTTTGTACTTGTACGGGTAATAAGCTTTTTGTGCTGCAAAATACATTCCCCCCCCCTTTTGTGGCTTTTCTCTGTTGTCCTTTCCACATCACTTTTTTATCTCAGGCAGATGATGTAAATGGCAACAGCCATGTGACCGGTCGTCCCCAGAGTTAGAACATAGATATGTCCCTTAAATTCTAAGAGGTGCCATCATTATTGGCTTAAAATGACACAAAGAGGTTGCAGCTGAAAATCCGTGAGCTCTTGATTAAGATTTGTCTCAATTTCCTCCCGTCTCATATCGAAAGTATCATTGAGGGGCACCTGGGTGGCTCAGTCAGTTTAATATCTAACTTCAGCTCACCTCATGATCCTTGGGTCCTGGAATGGAGCCCCAAGTTGGGCTCCCTGCTCAGCAAGGAGTCTGTTTTTCCCTCTCCCTCTGCCCCTCCCCTTGCTCTCTCTCGTTCTCTCAAACAAATAAATAAAATCTTAAAAAAAGAAAAAAAGACAATATCATTGATAATGTTGACTAAATCATTATCTTTCCCACAACCTGCCTAAGTGATCTTTTCCTTGAACCTGTGTGTTCCTTGTACTAATCAGTTGAAAATAACTTCCTCATGAAATACAGGTCCTTTGTGGTTATTCAAAATGTTATGCATTGTATGCAAGTTGACATTGCCTGAAGAGAAAGAATTTCGAGTTTGTCTTCAAAATCATAACAATTAAGAATATTCCCGTCAAACTCTCATTTGCTGAATTTAGGCTGTCACCAAGTCGTCATTGGCCTTGTCGTCCTTTTCATCCCCTCAGTACACCTCCTGGCTTCTGAGTCAAGCCTGAATAAGTTCTGAATACATTTTATTATTTTTTTAAAGATTTTACTTAATTTATTTGACACAGAGAGAGAGTACAAGCAGGGGGAGAGGCAGGGAGAGAGAGAAACAGGTTCCCCCACTGAGGGCAGAGCCTGATGTGGGGCTCGAACCCAGGACTCTGGGATCATGACCTGAGCTGAAGGCAGACGCTTAACCGACTGAGCCACCCAGGTGCCCCTGAATAAATTTTATTTTTGCAATTGAATTGTAGTTCCAACCATATGGACCTAATCAGACTCTGGAACAATCCACTTCCAAATGATTTTCTGTCAATTCCGTTCAAGTTGCAAATCAAATGTAACAGTTGTGCTGAAAATAACTGTGAGAGAAAAGCATTTCCCAAGTGCAAGTTGCAAATATGACTTAAAGCGGCTCCCTCTTCAAGGCAATAATTTTTCACTGAAAGTGCGCAGGGTCATGCCCCCCCCCCCATAATGTATTTTGTTTCAGTTCCTTGAGCCAGCAGGGTGCCCTGGAGAAAGGTCCCCCCTTTTAACGGCGGCCACAGGCCTTTCTGAATAGCAATGCGTCAGTTCTTCAGCGCAACCTCTAGGTGGCAGTGCAGCCCAAGACAACGTGCCTGGTCCTCCGCCTCCTCCCCTCCCCCTCGCTCTGTGGTGGCAGCACAGGTTGGATTGGCATGCAGGGAAAATAATCATTAAAAATAAATGCAATCAAAAGAAGTAGGTTATTATAGTGGCACATTGGAACTGCTTTAGTTAGAAGTCTGTCGGCCTCCCGTTAGAAATGTCGTTTGGGAAGAGTTTACCACTTGGCTGTGAAAATTTGCTAGAGGTTAAAAGTGACATTCTCTAGGTCTCAAACTTATAGCCTATTTAATCCTAAGAAGTCTGATTTCAGATGGTGGAGTGGCTTTGAAGTAGCACGCAAAGACACACAGATGGATTTGTTTTTCTTAAGGCAATTCGTAACTGTTTTTGTAACCTTGATATGCACTATGACCCCATGACATACTGTGGTTTTGTTGGCCTAATGAGGGTGTATGTCCTTAGAAGGATCTTAAGATTAAATTCTGAAAAATACTGACGTGTGAGCAGGGAAAAAAAAATATTAGAAAGTGCAGCTTAGTTACACATTTCGGTTGGTTTCATAACAACCCCCTCCTCCCACTTTATCTGAGGCCAATCTTTTCTCCTACTCCCTCTGACACTGTGGTTTCTTCCACTTTAAAATGAGGCATCACGCTCCGTGAACATTTTCAACCTGAGTGCGTCAGGATGTTCGGGTTACGGTATGGTAACAAGCAACTCCCCAGTCTGAGTGATTTACTACCACCAAAATGAATTCCCAGCTTGTACAGTGGTGTAACCTGGGTGACACATTATCACGGAAATTCTACCATGTTGTACCTGCACCAGGGGAATATGTGCCCTTAGGCTTTCTTTTCTATACTCTGTTCTGGAATGTTCATATCACTTCTGCCCCATTCATCACTTACAACTAGTTATGCAGATGCACTCAACAGCAAGGGAGTGGGGAAAGTATTCGGTCAGCATCTCAGCCTCCAGCCTATGTCCCTTCCAGCTCTGTATTTCCTGATTCTGTAATTCTGTTGGGATGTTAGCTTATTTATATTTTAGTGCCCTCAACCGTCAATACCAAGTGCATGTTAATTCCTCAAAAACTAAATATAATTGAATACATTGATGACCTCCCAACCCCCCATCAAGGTAAATAAGGCTATGGAATCTTTTCTGAGAACCCTATTCTCCTTTTCTAGGCAAAATTAACTGCTGCTTCTCTGTGCTTTTGTGGCACTTTGTTCACGCTGATGGTTTTGCATTTGCCACAGTCCATTTTGTTGCTATTCTATCTATTCTGATAGAATATAGTCTCCTTTTTCTTTTTAAGGTTATTTATTTATTTGAGAGACAGTGATCGAGAGAGAGAGAGAGAGAGAGAGCATGAGCAGGGTGGGGAGGAGGAGCAGAGGGAGAGGGAGAAGCAGGTTACCTGCTGAGCAGGGCTCCGGATGTGGGGTTTGATCCCTGGACTCTCGGATCCTGACCTGAGCTGAAGGCAGGCAATTCACCGACTGAGCCACCCAGGCACCCCTAGAATATAATCTTTTTTTTTTAAAGATTTTATTTATTTGTTAGAGAGAGAGAGAGAGAGCGAGCGAGCACAGGCAGAGTGGCAGGCAGAGGCAGAGGGAGAAGTAGGCTCCCTGCCGAGCAAGGAGCCCGATGTGGGACTCAATCCCAGGACGCTGGGATCATGATCTGAGCCGAAGGCAGCTGCTTAACCAACTGAGCCACGCAGGCGTCCCCCTAGAATATAATCTTGATGGGAGGCACTCATTTTTGTTTTTTTAAAGATTTATTTATTTGTGTGTGTGTGTGTGTGTGCTAGAGAGAGAGAAAGAGAGCGAGCACAAGTGGGAGGGGCGGAGGGAGAAGGACAGAGAATCTCAACTAGATTCCACGCTGAACATGGATCTCAGGACCCTGAGATCACGACCCAAGCTGAAACCAAGTCGGACGCTTATCCAACCGTGCCACCCAGATGCCCCTGCAGGCACTTATTTTTATCCAACTTTGTATTGCTGATGTCTGAAAAGACACAAACAAAAAAAAAAGGATAAAAAAGTTAATCTATGAAAAAGAATGATAAAAATAATATTTTTGAGCTGTATGTACTCAAAATATTAACTTTTAAATGTATGGAATATGCATCAGTGCCTCATTTCTTTCAATTCCTATAATAATTCTATAATGTAGATAGATGAGGGAACTGCACTTTTAAATTTATTTTTATTTTTTCTTAAATAATTTATTTATTTATTTGATAGAAGGGAGGAAAGCTTGAGTAGGGAGACCAGCAGGCAGGGGGAGAAACAGCCACCCCGCTGAACAGGGAGCCACACTCAGGGCTCGGTCCCAGAACCCTGGGATCATGACCCGAGCCAAAGGCAGACACTTAACCAACTGAGACACCCGGGCACCCTGTGGAAACTGCATTTTATAGAAGTCAAATTACTTTCCCAAGTTTATGAGGTAGAAAATGCTAAAGCTGAGATTCGAGTCAAGGCCTCTTTGATCACAGAGTAGTATTTCTGAAGTGTTACACTATAGTCACTTATATCCTGATTTGTATGTTTTAATATCAAAAAGTAATTTAAAAAATATAATTATGATAGATTGAAAAGTTCACCCTGCGAAGTGGTGTGAACTTAAAGTAAATCCTCCCAACCCTGGCCGGAGATCTAGATTCTGTTTCCCACATTGGACCTACACTTACTGGTTGTATGACTCTGGGCAAGTCTCTTCCTTTGCCTTGTCCCAGTTTCCATATCTGTAAATTAGAGTCAAGTTCGGACCATTAATTTTCAACTTTACGCACTGGACGTCTTGTTAAAATGCAGATCCAGGTACAGCAGGCCTAGGGGACCAGAGCTTCTGCAATTCTAACAAGCTTTCTGGTGATGCTGTTGCTGGTCTGGGGAGGGCTTTTTGAATAGCCAGGAACTAGATGATTGCCAAGGCTTCGTACTACCTGAATCCACAAGTTGTTAGATGATTTTGATGGAACTGCTTCTTAATTTATATAATTGGCACAAAAATATGAAGCAATTGATCTGGTGATCTTCATGTAAAAGTCCTTGATCGTTCAGCCTAGTATTCATTCTCCTCCAGCGATTAATCTAGAGTTTCCCTGGAGATTTTCTCCAATCCTCAATCCCTGTGCTCCAGTGCCTGTGATTTTGGGAGGCATCAGTGTTTACAATTTTCTGGCCACAACCATTGGTTCAGGGAATGTCTTGAGGCAGATTGGAAACCAGTAGAATATAATCAAATGTGTTTCTGAGAACACAGGAACAGAGTCAGAGACATTTTCCAGCTGACCTTGAACTTGAAGGACTGGACTGCCGTGGCCATCTCACCTTATCACCAGGAGCACAATAAGGTACCCACACAGAGAAAATAGATCTAAGACAGAAGGAGAGAAACCAAAGCCTGAGGAAGTCCTTTGAGCTTTACTTGTCAATGTAACTTGGCAGGCTCACCCATACGTGGTTAAGTACATTTATTAACGTGTGTGTGTGTGTGTGTGTGCCCTTGCACTCGTGTGCTACATGTGACTGGCCAATTTCAACTTTACAGTTTCAACCTTCTCCCAGATAGGAGGCTTGGGCCCTGGGACCGCAGCTCAACATTAGAGAATGAGCCTGAGGGATTAATTCACAGGAACTCAAGGCCAAGCATAAAATACAAAGAGGCGTGGATGAAGCAGAGGGAAATGGAACAGACAAGACCACACTAGAGAGTCAAGGCCACAGGCGAAGTAATAAGAATGGGAGCTGCAGAGACTTGTGGAGCTGCTGGAGTCCGGCTATGGTCTTCCACGGGAGAACGCTGGCCTCTGCGCCCGATGAGGAAGGAGGCGTGAGATACGCCAAGCTGGGGGAACCTAGAAGGAGGCAGTGTTGCTCTTTCAGGCCTTAATAAGGCAAAGACACAGACTACAGACTGGAATTTGTTTGGTCAGGAAACTGCTGCTTGCAATGCTTTCTCTCCCTCCCTCCCTGTGTGTGTGATTATTTATTAATTTTCTGACAGAAGCAGTAATCTCAAATAGTCTCTTGAGACTGGGCAGCTATTATGGATGTCACAGATGAACTCCTCGTAGGATGGCCGACTTCACTTTGACCTGAGGCAAAGCCATTTAAATTTTATTAGGGAAGCAGGCCAACCACCCTATTAGACCTTTGGGTGATTAAAAGAAAATCATCCCATAAAACGTTCCGTTATATACATCTGTTAACTGACCATGGCTTCTTGATGAATTTAAAATATCTGAGAGGCAGAGGGCGGAACAGTAACAATTTATCTGAATCAGACTAAACACACTCAGTTTCATGGAATATCATGGGATCTGGGTTTTTCCTATTTATGGTATTTCCTATTTCCTATTTATCCCTTTCCTTTCCCCCAGCTCCCCAAATATGGTTGCTTCAGCATATTTTGAAATCCATGTTCCCGTGATTGTTTTTGTCTTGCCTCAGTGACTCTGGAGCATTTATCCATGTAATAGCATGGCCTTCCGCTCCATTGCTTCTATAGCCCTCACGCCTCAGTGAATTTGCTTGATGGGATGCAGACAAAATGTTGCTTAGTATATTTCATGTATCTAAATGAATATTTATAGCAAACAAAGGAGGTAGACATTTTAAAAAAAGATATAATCGTTTTGAGGTAAATGGCTAATGAACTTTTATCATATATAATAACATATTTGGCATACCCCTCATTTGCCTCACAGGACAGTATATCGTGCCATATTTGACTCAAGGGTGGGTACTGACATGTTGGTTTATTAATAAGCCAAAACACATCCTAAAATATGATGGCAAGCTCCCACGCTGGATTAATTATTGTGCAGTAGTCATTTCTTTATACAAAGATATGTGTATAAGGGTGTTCTGAACAGGAGATTTTTTGATTAGGGAAAATCAGACCAAAAAAATTATCCAAAGGATGTCCAGGCTCATAGAGGAGTCTGATACAGTTGCTAAGAAAGAATGAGATAAATCTATACTTGCTGACCATAAAAACAAAAACAAATTTGTAATAAATACATAGCATAAACCCGTAAAAATAGTACATAACACTGTGGAGGAAACAGCACCAAATTGTTTTCACAGGAGACATAATAGGTTACTATCTCTTTAAATTCATTTCCATATAATTTTCTTGTGGGTTTTATAATAAAAAAGTAGTAAGTAGTCTTCAAAAAGGATCCCAACTTACTGTATATAGAAGCAATTCTGGTGTACCATTAGAAATGTGAGCACCAGGGACGCCTGGGTGGCTCAGTTGGTTAAGCGGCTGCCTTCAGCTCAGGTCATGATCCTAGAGTCCTGGGATCGAGTCCCACATCGGGCTCCTTATTCCGCAGGGAGCCTGCTTCTCCCTCTGCCTGCCTCTCTGTCTGCCTGTGCTCGCTCTCTTTCTCTCTCTCTAACAAAAAATAAATAAATAAAATCATTTAAAAAAAAAGAAATGTGAGCACCAAAAAGTAAGCTATAAGGTAAAATGAAGCAATTTCCACAGATGTGTATGGAAGAAAGGACTAGATGCTTCACAATGATAGAAATCCTTGAACTTCTGGCATGGCAGGGAACATAGCAACAGCAAATCCAACACATCGTTTTGAAGATGGGGAAAATGAAAGATTGGCAGGGTTAGTGTCTTTTCCGAGCTCAGGCAGTTGGTGCAAGATGAGACGGTCATACACGGGAAGTTCCAATGAGAATCTTCTTTCCACTTTAAGGGTTGATGATTCCCAAGTTTTGAAATATGTCTGCCATTGCATGTGAAAGCTAGCTAAGTAATGCTTTAGTTCATTAACTTAAGAATCCTAAAACCCCTGTGTCCTCATTGCTTATATTTTATTTTACTGTACAATTCTGATTTTGAGTGTGGGAAATGAATTAATCATGACTTTTCCTTGCAACCCTGTGAGGCAGTGAGCCCTTATTATTGTATCTTCATTTTCCAGATGAAGAAACATGGCACCAAAAGGGTAAGTGATGTGCCATGGGTCACACACTGAGTGGTCAGTGGCAAAGTTGTTAACAGTAAAGCCTGGGTTGGAGGGCTTTGTCTCAGATTCATTCTATCCTTTTGCATTAAAAACAAGTTCTGAAAATCCAGAACACCTGCTTGGTGACTTAACAGATTTAGGCATTTGGGAATTCCAAAGATTCAATTTTTGTGATAGGGAAAAAGACAAAATTAAGAAGTTAGAAAAATAGAAATACAATAGGGATATTAACAGGATAATCAGCGCCTAAATTTGCGTATTTGTGAAGAATGCAGTACTTATAAAATGCCTGTGTATAAACCATCTGTTTTCATTCTATGAGAAAGATACAGAAATGCTCTCTTTGTCTGCTTTGTTTTTAGAAAAATGTGCATAGGGCCCATAGAAAGGTTTTAGATTTGTCTATCTCACACTTGTGTGATGTAGCAATGGATTTGTTTTTATTGGATCATTCTGTGCATAAGAATATTTCAATTATGTTTCTCAAAATCTAAATTAAATCCTCCATTAATTCAATGGGAAAGAGTCAGATAAGGTGAATCACATTAGCCAGACTCTCCTGAGACACTCACACCCTTGCTGAACCTTTTGGGACTCTCAATTCATCAAGTAAGTGCACTTGTGAAAATTCACAGGTTTTTTTTTTTTCCCACTTTAGGTCTTTGGGGGGATTATGTTTGTAAACGCAAGTGATTTTAGTTATGTGCTTTCTTATGAAACACACACACTCACACTTACAATTATTCTTTTTTGGTGGAATATCCTATCCCCTCTACCGGGGCAGAAACCTGGCGATCAGAGAGATGGGGTGAACTTTGTGCCAGTCAGCATCTTAGTTGTCTTCAGGAGTTACTATGAATTTCTTTTATATAAAAAAACTGACCCAGAGCAGTAGCAGCAAGTGTGCTTTCAGAATAATATGGCCGGGGCACCTGGGTGGCTCAGTGGGTTAAAGCCTCTGCCTTTGGCTCAGGTCATGATCTCAGGGTCCTGGGATCGAGCCCCACATGGGGCTCTCTGCTTAGCGGGGAGCCTGCTTTCCCCTCTCTCTGCCTGCCTCTCCACCTACTTGTGATCCCTGTCTGTCAAATAAATAAATAAAATCTTAAAAAAAAAAATAATATGGCCAGGGGGAAGTTATTTGGGTAATGGATTGAGTTGGGCTCCTAAGAGCAGTCCTTTGAGTTGCTTCCTAGGTTGAGTGTGGGTAGAGAACATAGTCTTCGGAGACACCAGTCCAGGTGACTTCCAAAAGGTGATGACTCAGGGAGCCTGGGTGACTCAGTTGTTAGGTGTCTGCCTTCGGTCAGGTCCTGATCCCAGGGTCCTGGGATCGCGCCCTGCATCGAGCCCTGAATCAGGCTCCCTGCTCAGCGGGAGGCCTGTTTCTCCCTCTCCCACTCCCCCTGCTTGTGTTCCCCCTCTCACTGTGTCTCTCTCTGTCAAATAAATAAATAAAAAATTTTTTAAAAAAGGTGATGACTCATAGTGGAGACCAGCTGTGTCTGCCTCAGGAGGATACCCTCCCAGCTGGTGAAGGGAGTTAATCACCCTTTTCCTCAAGGAGAACCACTTTTCCTTCCAGATTGATTCTGAAGAAGCCTCCATTGGGACCAGCTGAAGCCAAAAGCAGTCAGGTGTAGAGGTCCTGGAATGTGCTGGTCTGAACTGAGTGGCAAGGTGAGGGCTATTTGTGTGTCCTGAGGGAGGGTAGCCGGCATCATGAGGAAGGCTGAGAGAGCATACTGCCAGAGAAGTTGGGAAGAATTGGGGGAGGGGGTGGAATTTAGACATAGGAAGTACATTCAAGGAATCTGTGTGCTCCAGGGTTCGGGGCAGGGTACCCACCAGAGACCTTCTGCCTGGGTCTGTAATGTAGAAAGGTTCTAGGTAGAGAAACGAGCATGAACCAGAATGGAAGATAGACAGTTGCGGTATGAGACGGCTGGTTGTGACTAGAAAGATGGTGGACAGTGTGGGATAGTGACTCCAGAAATGTAAACTCAGACAGATTGTAAAACATACTGGATGTTGTTCCTGAAAAAGCAATTTTGATAAAAGTTAGTTAGAACCATTTAGAGTGACTCATTTGTCTTTTGGCCAGTATTACCTACCACCTTATTAATAATTATATATGATCACATAATAAATACAAATAGGGAGGAGGACACATTTTTGTTCTGGTGAAGATCACCTGGCTAGTATAATATTGTTTGCATAGCATTATCTATACATCTTTTATGCTAATTATCTACACTCATTAGAAGGAGGTAGTTTAGGGGTGTTCATTTTACAGGTGATAAAATGGCAACCCAGAGGGGCTCAGGCATTTTCAAAGCTACAGGGAAAATTAATGGTGAAGCTAAGATGGGAAGCAAGACTCCTCAGCCCTGGGTTGACATTCCTCTCCATTGATCTATGCTGTCTAATAATATTTTACCCAGAATGCCTTCCCTGGAAAATATATCTCTCCTTTCCAAATACGGAAAGAAAATACAGTCAGTTGAGTGACAGGGTCAACTGGTACTGATGCAAAAAGACTTTGGATAATTTCTTGGTCCCTGTCATCCTCCCTCTCCCAGCCCCACAGCCCCACACTCTCCAGTTTATAGAGCAGTATTGAGCCCAGCTTAATAGCGTATCTTGTAAAAAGTCCAGATTAGATTTATTTATCCTTCAGAGGGGAAATAATCATAGAAAAACCATAGCATTTCTTTTCTTTAGGTCATAGCGTATCACATCCAGCCCAAGAAACACTAGCTGAAATTATTATCTTATCTCGGCCCTGCAAAAAAAAAAAAAAATAGACATTGTTTTGAAACATCCTTGAACTTGGTATTTTCTTGGTAGAGACTTGTCATTAATTTATGCATTTGTCAGGACTACCAATCAAGCTCTTTCATGTTTGAGTGTACATTCTGTAGAGTGAATTCTTTTTGGGTATCACAAGAGTACAGAATTTAGAAAAATGTAACAACAGAGATGATTTGCTCTTCTATTTATTTTCTCTCTTTTGGGAGAATTTGTTATTTTAAAAAGGAAGACTGTAGAGCAAATCTATTTCATTCCCTTTTGATGGTAACCTTCCCTTATACAATGTATCAATTTTGAATGATACAAATTCCCTTCCCCCAACAATGCATAAACCTTTCAAGCTCAGAGATTCTAGAAGACAGCTGACAAAGCTTTAACTTTACTGAACGGTGATGCTATAATTAAGGAAATGTGGACTTTGGAGGTAATCATTAGTTCTTCTGTGTGAACATCTAGCCTGGGATTTTGCCGCCTACTATGCTTCCTTCTTAATGACAATGTTGGGAGGCTTCCATGTAATTGAAATTGTCCCCTTTGAAGAATTGATGTGTTAAGTGATCATGTAATCTCATGATGAGCTAGTAATGGAGACATGAATAGAATTTATATACTGGCACAAAGTGGAAATTATAAACAGACAATCATACAGTAAATTTCTCTACCATTCTACAAGTTCGTGCTGTAGAATTGAAGTAGTTAGGGGCTGCCCACTGCTGCATACATTTGAGAAGATGCTTCTAGACTCTTTTAGGTAGATCATAAATCAATTTCAATCACAGTCCCTGGATTCAGCCTGTGAAGGTGAAGGACTATGGATGTCTTATGTGGGAGTAGGGGTGTGGTATGTACCGCTCAGCTATTTCTGCAACAGTGTTGCATTTTGACCATCCCCCAGACTTGCTCACAGGTTTGTGGGTTTGGTGCACTTTGACTGGGAGAGGCTAGACTTCAGGTTGTAGGCTACAGGCCGTGGTTCAGGTTGGGTTTGGATCTTCTCCATGAGTTTCTCATCCTCCTTGGACCAGCAGCTATCCAGAGTCTGCTCTTCAAATGTCAAATGACAGGAATGCAAGACAGCAAGTGGAAACAAGTGACAACACTGGAGTTCCTCATCCTGAACTCTCACACTGTCTCCCACACCCACAATTCATTTGCAAGTTGCAGGGTGAAGCTCTGGGGGATATAGCAGAACAGGAATTCTGAGTCGTGCACTGCAAAAGCCATAGATGCATAGAATTATACTCTGCATAATGATTGCAAATAGAGATTAAAACTACAAGAAGACCAATAATTTCTATTCCTACAAACTCCTCAGGTGGTTCTTATGACTTCCCCCCACCTTGAGAAGTGTCAGATGTATTTTGTTTATTTCTTGTAGCCTCCTTCCCCACAGATTCGCACGTGATTTGCACGTCAGCAATAAATGTCAAAACTATTAATACTGAATTCACTTCAAATGAAGATTACAAATGTGCTATGAGATGGGTATTTGCTGTCTGGAGAGTCTCGTTTATTTTGGGGGGACTTGTTTGTGAATATGTGTAATTAGGGCAGAAGAAATGTTTAGATCTTGCCTCATTTAGTCACTAAATACCTTTTTGAAAATATGTAGGCTTCTGTTGTGGAAGAGTCCATAATATCAGTAAGCCCTGCCTGTCTTGGGGAGGACAGAGAACTGTCACCCCCTGAATCCTCCCCCTGCCATGTGGATGTCTGACCAGTCAGCACTTGGGAAAAAAAGGCTACAAGTGGCTAGCCCCAAAATTAACCCATAATTTTGTATGGGCATGGGTATGAATTTCCTAGAAATACAATTCTCTAGGAAAGAATTTAAGTATGGGATGCATTTAATATCAAATTCAAATATGAGCATGTACAGTACTTTGGTCTGAAGGAGCCCTTAGAAGTTCATATTCTTCAGCAAATTTTTCCATAAAGGAAAGGAAAAGAAGTGTTAAAAAAAAAACAACAACCAAAAACTCTATGTCCTTTCTGCCTCGTTATGATGTGACCCTGCTGCGCCTTCCCGTACTCCTTGCTTCACCGTATTGTGTTCATTTTATTCTCACATAGCTTAAGGGTGAGCATGGTTATCAGGCAGACTACTTGATATAGGAAGTGCCCAGTTACACCTTGAAAACATAGTCACTGAGTGTCTATCTTGGTTACCATTCTGGGGATCTCTCTCAAAATTTAAGCTCTTAAGTGAGACCTTTAATCCACTTTATTACTATCAGGTCCCAAATTATATATCAAAATTTCACAAATGTTTTTGGATTTTTGCAATGATTTTGATTCAAATACATGGATCATAGATGGAGAAATGAAGGAGATGAGAAGCTTTGACCCCCACAGTTCAGCCCATCACACTAGGTTTGTGTTCTAAGGAAAGAGAGAGCATCTCTATATTTCTGCCTGGAATACGGCCCAAAGGAGAGCAAAGGGCTCACGGGGCTATCATGCCATTTTCAGGATCTGGACTGGGCACTAGAAAAGGCGGCTCTCTAATGGGGCACACGGCAGTGTCAGTTCAGCAGAGCCATCCTCGGATATTTTAGCTGACACCTGACATTCTGGTGGCTGCCAAAGTGGAAGAAAAAATGGAACATGTTTTGGGAACCCATGCAAGACATCTCTGAGGATGCCCAGAAAGTACTGGGAAGACTGAGTTCGTGTGTACGGAAGGAGAATGCCATGTTGCAAGAGCTATAAACCAGCAATTTTTGGCTTCCCAACCTTTTTAGAACATTATGTCTATAAATAGGTGTGGCCAAAGACAATTCAGGTCACTTGTAAACTGATAGATACATTTGGCCAAGTATCTATGAATACCAGCTGTTGTTTCTTCGCCTCATCCAAACAGTTCTCCGATGAGTGTGTGCTCAAAGGAAGGTCCTTGGCCCCATGGAAGCAACTGGATTGTCCGCCAAATGTGTAGCAAATCTGAGGCCTGCCCCTCAGGCTGAAGCTCCAGGACAGACCAATAGGCTCCCTTTATGGAAAGACCAAGTCTGCTGTCTGTGCAGTGTCTTGGGGTGGCAGTTTGCCAAGAACCATTTCTCCAATTGCTACAGTCCTATAGGACCCAGGAATGCAAGGCCCCCCAGCGACCTGATCCAAGCTTTTAAGTGGTGTTCCTTGAATGGCAGCTGCAAAAACTGGGGTGCCATGTGTAAAAACCAGGGCACCAGCTGTGTGTAAAGCTCCACTCCAGGAGATACTGCCCCTTTGGAGCAAGGCGGAGAGAAAGCACCAGGATAGCGCCCACCCCCTGGGGCCTCTGGAAAGGCTGACAACCAGCTCCCAGCTGGGTGTTCAATTAGAAGCCAGACCCCCAGGTTGCAGTCATGATGATTAGCTAGTAAGCCTTAAAAAAGGAACTCCCGAATCGGCTACTTCCGGCTGTGCCGTGTGCCGTGGTGCTGGTAGTTGCTCAAGAACTTTCTACCCATGAGCATAAGCTCCGCTGGCCACCGGAGCCGGAGGGAGGTAGAGGTGTCCCCTGGCAGCCCATGCAAAAGTCAAGGTGGCAGACAGAGGTATGAACTCCTTTCGGGGGGGGGGCACCGATCATCACAATGGCCCCGGGAACTGGGAACTCAAGTTCCCCTGACCTCCAGTGCCAGGCGATCAAGAGGCATCTCCTCGGTGGCAGCCGCAAACATCGGAGGCGCGACTGTGCGACAGCTCCCCGAGGGGGCACTTGGGCGCACGGGCAAGGGGGAGCGCCAACACGGTGCCCGCAGGTCTGCGCCGCCCAGCGCTCCGGTCCCTCGGGTCCGAGACGTGCGTGGTCAGTGAGACGCCTGCCCCTCCAGCAGAGGCTTCCTTCGAGGTAAGCAGGTGAGCCCAAGTATGGGCGTGAGACACCGCCTCCGAGCTGGGGGCCGGGTCGCGTGGGTCCCAGGGCGCCCGCCCTCCAGGAGAAGTTCCTCAGATCACTTGTCTTCGGAGTCTTGGCATGTGAGCCCCATTTATTTTTAAAGTTAGATGTTTTGGGGGCGTCCTTCTCGGGGGCATCTCCTAAAAGTTGAGGTAGGGAACGTGGGGCTCGAACCCTTTGCTCCCGAGAAGCTCCACGTTTGGGCTTTTCTCCTGATTATGGGTCTCTATGCAGGCGTGAAGTTTGGGACCAGACTCTGCCCCACCCAGTCTCTCCTACCCACTTCCTTGTGGTTTTCTTCCGCTTTGTCTGGTGTGTGGTTTACTCAGCCAGCCTTTAGGTTGTTGTTTTTAAAGATTTATTTTTTTAGAGTGGGGGAAGGGCAAAGGGAGAGGAGACAGTCTTAAGCAGACTCTGTGCTGAGCCTGGAGCCTGTGGCGAGGCTGGATCTCAGGACCCTGAGAAACCAAGAATCAGTCGCTTAACCGATTGTGACACCTAGGCGTCCCCTTTAGGTGATTTTAAGAGGAAATTTGTCCATACCCAGGCGCAGACTGAGTGTGTCCGTGGGAGGAGGTGAGCTCAGGATCTTCCTACCTCACCATCTTGAACCAGAACTTAGACTCTTCAAATCATGCAAAAGGGATGGGCCTGCTGCCTACAGGTTTTTAGAGAACATCCTAGGAAATGAGCTTTTAAAGTAACATCAATGCTAAGATGTTATCCTGGAGTTATAAAACATTTTTCAGGGTTTTCCTAAGTGCTTCTTGAGACAATGGCACCTCAGTGATCGAGATTTGAACTCTTGTGATCTGCTTTAATACTGACAAGGTTATTCTAAGGGCTTTGTGCTCTCAAACATGAGCAGCATTTCATTACCCCAGATTTCAGCAGAACTTCTGAAATGCCAAGAGTTTGCCTGCTGTTCCCAGCCTCAGTGAAATATAGGCCGGTCCAGCAGGTCGGAGGACCTTACCTTTCGGATGTGGCCCACAGTGAATGTGAAATGCGAAGTCTTTACAGCCAGAGCATTTGAAATGGCCTTTCAGCTCATTAATTAGTAGATGCTTTCTCTACCTTTGACTACCTGGGACTGACGCGAAGGAAGAATTTGCCTACTTCTGCGGGGGGTCCTGGGAGAGCCATGGTCAATCACAGTGTGTTAGAAATGAAAGATTGCAGAAAAGATGATTAAAGCCCCAGTGGCTGCCTTCACAAATGAACTTCAGGAGAAAAAAGCAGTTTAGCGTAAATGTGGCAAATCTTCATATTGGAGCTTGATGAAATTAAAGGCAATGTCAGGTAATATAAACCGTTGTTGAATCTTTTATTAAAACTGGGCTAAAACAAGGAGTAGAAATTTGTCAGGTGCAGTAATTACTTTGGTACTTCACTGATGAAAGCTCTCTTGGGCAAGCCCTCCTCCCATCTATTTTCCATTTCCTCCTGGTTATACTTTCAGTTGCTAGAGAAGAATAAATACGAGCAGAGGAGAGGGCAGCCTCCCAGCCTGTTTATGGATTAAATATTTCTTTTTTAAAAAAATCTTATTTATTTGAGAGAGAGAGAGAGAGTGAGAGAGCATGAGAGGGGAGGTCAGAGGGAGAAGCAGACTCCCCATGGAGCTGAGAGCCTGACGTGGGACTAGATCTCGGGACTCTGGATCATGACCTGAGCTGAAGGCAGTCGCTTAACCAACTGAGCCACTCAGGAGCCCCTGGATTAAATATTTCTAAGGGTAATCGTCGTGGTGGTTTTCTCGGTCTTTCATTTGCCCTGAATTACTACCCTGAGAAAATTTCTAGATTATTTGGTCCCAGAAACATACATGTTGGTGACCATAGAAATGGGAGGGGACCCCTGATGAGACAGCATTTTTTTGCATGTGAAAATACTATAATCTCTATATTGTAGCCAAGGTGGGAGATGGAAGGAAGATATTAGGGCATTAATAGCTGGATAAAAGAAACTACTAAGAAAGAAATGAAAAGTCCTACTGTACAGTGTGGTCTTTGAAGCAGCCTAAATATCACCTAGAAGCTTGTTAGAAATGCAGAATCTCAGACCTTACCCCAGAGGTACGTAGTCAGAATCTGCATTTTAATGAGATCCCCGGTGATTCTTTTGAACATTATTAGTGTTTAAGAAGCTCTGGTCTATGGGCATCCCTTGAACTGGGTGCTATCAAAGCTGGGGAGATCTTTAAAACCCAGAGGACAGTCACAGGTTCTCAGAAGCATTCGCAAAGGGCACGTCCGTTGAAGGAATCACACATTCAGGGCTGGTGAAGGTAGAAACCAATAGCTAGAACACTAGCAAGTCACACGAAGTTGTTGTAGTTAGGGCAATCGAGCTCTTTCCTCTCATGACTGAAATCTGTGCGGTAGTAGAACGTAGAAAGATCTACTCTTTGCAGTAGATCTACTGCTTATCAAGAAAAAGGTGCTCGGTGGCCCAAACGAGAGTGGCACGAATGAGTGTCCGCTGTGGAGCTTCAGGAAGAGAAGAGCTGCAAGACAGGATTGTGGCTCAGGATAAAGATCGGTTCCTAATCACCTTTTGCTAATAGCTTTAATAAAAACTGTCAGGGAGGTGGTGTGAACAAGAAATCCAGACCCTGGTTATCCATGTTAATTCTTTGTCGTTTACTGAGTGTCCTTCTCTGTTCACGTGTGTACTTAAATTAACTCTTTCATAAACTGTACATAATTTGCTCACAAATGGGTTTTGTTTCTCAAGCACGGGGTCGTGTTCCAACTCCACTTTGATCGGCTGTGTGACTTTGACAACCTGTATCTACGAGCCTCAGTTTGCCTAGGTTTCTTTAGCTGTAAAATGAGGATAACCGTTATCCCCTCATAGGCTTGAGAATTAAATGAATTAGTACATGTCACTCTCTTAAAAAAAAAAAAAGAGTGCCTGATATGTAGTGAGGGTATAATAATTATTGGTTATGGTTACTGTTTATGAAGTCTTCAGATATAAGTATTTATTCAGGTATTTTAAGGAAAGCTAGGACCAGGAGGATTTATTCAGCTTTGGAAGTCACTCTGCTGGTACTCAAGGAAGACATGTCCCATCAGTCAGACCTATTATTTTTAGGTGCTCCCTACCTTAAATGTGGGTAATAATGTAAAAATTAAATAGGATTTTAAGTAGTCATAAATGGACTTAAATGTATTTCCATATAGCCAAGATTGAACTCTTTGGAAATTAGAAAAATCCATTATTTTGCTTCTGGAAATCTCATCTATTTTCTTGGACCCATTCACTTCTGTTTTTTTAAATAGATTTTATTATTTATTTGACAGAGACCTGGCGAGAGAGGGCACACAAGCAGGGGGAGTGGGAGAGGGAGAAATGGGCTTCCCACCGAGCAGGGCACCTGACGTGGGGCTCAGTCCCAGGACTCTAGGATCATGACCTGAGCTGAAGGCAGACACTTAAGGACTGAGCCACACAGGGGCCCCTAGTTTCACTTACTTTGAAAGCCAAACCCACATCAGTAGTTTTTGGGTAAATACTGGTAGTCAACGTAGTGTGGCTGAATTTGATTCTTTAAAAATTGATTGAGGAATTGAAGTTAATGTGCACCTGTATTATGCAACAGGAATACTAGAATACAATTAAGATATGGTGAAACTATGAAATATTTAGGATCAGCTGGAACTCAGTAAGAATGAGATGTTTATTCTTTAAAACAGCTTTTATGAAAAAGTGTCCCCCCACCCAGCTACTTTGTGGCAGTTTTTCACATGCATTTTGGAGGTTTTTCTCTTCCTCTTCCTTCTCCCCTTCCTTTCCTATTTGTTCTCCTTTCTTAAAGGGCATTTCTGCAAGGAAATGTCATTAAAAACACAATTTGTTGTAGGTGAGGGCAATAATCTCAAAAAGCAATGCATTTGAATAGCTGCCCTTGGAGGACATAAAAAATGTGTGAAATAAATAATTCTGACCCATGTTACAGACTCAATGTCTGAAACTGTTCTTTCTGGTTGTGGTTTTGCTCTGACATTGTCATTTCTTGTCCTTTCCTTTTCTAGCCTCTGTGTCCTAGGTGTGAAATATGGACTAAAATATAAAACCATATATTCAACCAAACCTCAAGTCATAGGCCTCTGTGACTAGAACCCTGCACAAAAGAATTACAAAAAGCATTTCTAAACAATTGAATTTCACCTCATTTAGGAGAATGAGGGTCAGGAGCCAACATAAGACTGCCCTGGGGAGAAATGCAAGCCTTTCTTTAAATATACCAGTTTCCTGGGGTAAATGTAATTCCTGAGAATAATTTCTGATTTTTTCTTCAGTCTGGGGCCATGTTGGTCAGTCTTTTTGTTCTATAGATTTCTGTTTTCAGAGGAGACTTCCTTACATCTGCTTTCTCTGTTCCATTGAAGATGTTGACAATCTCTGCAACATCAGGAGAAAGAGGCCTTTGGGATGCCAGTTGCATTACATGCCTAGTCTTGGCCCAGGTGGCCCAGGTTTGGCTTGGCAAGAAGGACATGGCAAAGCTGCAGGGAAGTTCTGAGCCAGCAGGGATTACTGTAATTGAATTCCTGGGCAGCCCCTTGTTGCCTTCCAGCCCAGGCACACTTCTTTGCCTTTTTTCTATTTTCTTCCTGGCTCCCATAAGTAATCTGCAAAGTGGACAATTGGCAGCCAGAAAATCAATTGGCCCTTATATCTCCTCTAATTAATTTCTCATTGTCAAGTACTCACAAGGCATTTACAGGCAGTAAACTGTTCTACCTGATTTTGATGGATGACAAAACAGAGATGGAGGGTGGAACATCCGGCCCAGTGCTATAAGCGAGAGCCCTCCATCTGGACTTCCTCCTCTGTGTAGAGGACCATATTTTCCTAATAACAAGTTATTACTATCAATAGTAATTATTTAGAGTTATGTTATCTTTTTTGAGCTCTACTTTTATTACATTTTAGTGTTTTTACAAAAACAAACTGTGGGCATTATAGACAAGTAGAAAATAGGGTAGACAAGATGAAAAGTAAGATCATAAAGTACATGAACATTCTTAAGGCTTTGAAACATGCCCATGAGGAACACAGCAGACACAGGTGCTCAGGAAATGTTTGATGTAGGAGTGGAATCTTTTGAAAATAGTTCTTATTTCTACCTACCAGCAGATTAAGAGAGAATCTGTTTGCCTTATACTTGCCAATGATGTTCAGTTCTTTTTATTTCTTAAATTTAAAACTAATATATTCTTACTATGCAACTACGAGAATGGTTAAAATAAAAATACTGAAAATACCAAATGCTGGTGGGAGTGTAAACCGATAGGAGCTCTCATTCGTAGCTGGTGGGAATTCAAAATTGTGCAGCAACCTTGGAAAACAGTTTGGCAGTTTCACATAAAATTAACTATATACTTATCGTAAGACTCAGCAAACACTTTTAGGTATCTACCTAAAATCTACCTAAAATGAAAATTTGTGTTTGCATAAAAATCTGTACACAAGGGCACCTGGGTGGCTCAGTAGGTTAAGCCTCTGCCTTCGGCTCAGGTCGTGATCTCAGGGTCCTGGGATTGAGCCCCACATTGGGCTTTCTGCCAAGTGGGGAGCCTGCTTCCCCCTCTTTCTCTCTGCCTACCTCTCTGCCTGCTTGTGATCTTTCTGTCAAATAAATAAAATCTTTAAAAAAAATTCTGAACACAAATGTCTATAGTAGCTCTTTTCATAATTGGCCCAGACTAGAAGCACACTAAATGTGCTTCAGTGGACAAAGGGATAAATACACTTTATCTATGTGATAGGACACTATTCAGTGATATAAAGGAACATATGACTGATGCATGCAACTGCTTAAATAAATCTCATGGGCATTATGCTGAGTGAATGAAGCTGACCTCGAAAGACTGTGTACTGCCTAACATTCTCAAGGAGTCAAAAACCATAGTGATGGAGGGTAGATCAGTGGTTGCCAGGGGTTTGGGGTGGGGAGAGTGTGTAACTGAGAAGTGAGAATAAAGGAGGAGTTTTTTTGGGTGTAAGGGGACTGTCCTGTATCCCATCTGTGCTGGTGGTTCCATGAATCATATGTGTACTATAATCCATAAAATCATACATCAAAAAGCTAATTTTATAGTGTGATAATTTTGAAAACAAAAAAATAATACATTCTTATTGAAAACTGCTGGAGAATAGGGAAATAAAAGTAAAATGGAAGGTCTTCATCCCTCACCTCCCTAATTCATACCTGGGTGTGTATTCCTTCGAAGCTCTCTATGCCATCCTGACTGGCTGAGTGTCCATGGTAGGACATCAGTGCAGGAGCCACATGACCTCAATTTGTGTGAGCTCTTCCACTTACTCACTGTAGCTCTGTGACCTTGGGCACGTTATTTAACCTCTCTGCGTCTGTTTCCTTATGTACAAAATGGTTCTTACAGCCGTGTTGTAGGCATTTATATAACAAGCACTTGTTATTACACACATTACATGCACACATAAGAGATTTGTATTATTTAGTTTTGATGCTGTCTTTTGTTCCTTTCACTTTATATTAACATCTTTCCAAGTCTGTATATAAAGATCTTGCCTACCTCTAGGAGTTCCAAAGACTCCATAGTAGTCTATCATATGATGTTATATATAATATTACATTATATAAAATATATCTAATACATTTAATATTAATTTTATATTCTATATTTTGCTTAAATATACATTTAATAAGGTTCTTATTGATGAAGGCACCCTCTTAAACTGGTTTTTTTTTATTTTTGGAAAATTTTCTCCACCAATTCAATCCCAATTTTCCAGGATTTATTTACATCTCACGGTTCATTGCTGATGCCTTTTCCCCACTTCTTGTCCTATTCTGTCCTATTCTTCCTCTTTCCCTTCCTTTTGAAATATTTTCCATGATTACAGTAGGCTTCTGGGAGGCAGTGGAAGGGATTTGTGCTCAGTCCACCGTCTTGAATCAGAAGCTGTTATTCTCTCCTACGATCCTTTCTTTTTTTTTTTAAAGATTTTATTTATTTGACAGACAGATATCACAAGTAGGCAGAGAGGCAGACAGAGACAGAGAGAGAGGGGGAAGCAGGCTCCCTGCAGAGCAGAGAGCCTGATGTGGGGCTCGATCCCAGGACCCTGGGATCATGACCTGAGCCGAAGGCAGAGGCTTTAACCCACTGAGCCACCCAGGCGTCCCTCTCTTAAGATCCTTTCTTAAACCCATCCTGTGGGTGAGGAGAAATATTGGGACAGTTGTGGAGGGGAGCAGTTGTGGAAGAAACTTGGACCCAAACTGGGAAATAAGAGTGTGACTCCTGCTTAGCCACCAGTTAGCTGGGTGAAGTTGGGAATTTGCTTTATAGACTCTCATTCTCGATTTCAGCTGTGAAATGATACGGTTGGACTAGATGAACTCTAACATTCTACATTACCCAAAATGAGGACACTCAGGCTCACAGAAATGAAATGACAGAAATGAAATGATTTGCTGATGGCCATTGTAGGAAGGAAAGTCTAGAATTGAGTCTTGAGCATGTTTCTTCAGATTTCAAATCTCAGCTATACCAAGCTGTCCTGAACAATGTCCCCTCAGAAGCTGAGTGTGAGGGGGGCACATCCTCACTGAGCACGACTTCCTACCATGTCCAGGATGTATGTGGAAGTGGCATGTGTGCCCCACTCTGGAGGCTGTCCTGAGGTCTGTCTCCTGGGCCTCACACCTCTTTACCCCTGCTGACAGAGCTGTGTTCTAGGGTGTTACCTGCTCCAGTCTTTCAGGTGGCGGGGGTTGGGGGCACAGCTCTGGTTTGGCCCAGCCCCGAGAAGCAGTCCTGTACAGATGGTGGTGCGGCTGGTTGCACAGTGGTCGGGCCTCCCAGTGCTAGAGAGCACGGCTGTGCTCATTCCGAAGTCACTCTGACAACATTCCTCTCCTGGCAGCCATGTACTCTCTCCTCCAGTCTTGTGCAAGCAAATGGTTTTGCAGCAGCTTCCCTTAGTCCCCGTGTAAGCTAGGAAACAAGCATTAAGCCTATGAATTTGTATGCATTTTACTCATTTGAATCTTTCCACAAGGCTCCCAGATTTAATTTCCCTCTTCTTTTCCATGGCTTTCCCCTTGGGTTATATGAACACATCTATTAAAATAAAAACCAAAAAAACCCCACAAAACCAACTCAAACAAACAAAAAACACAAATAAGCAAAGAGAAAATCAAAACACAAAATATATGCCTCCTACAAACCCATTAGAAGTGCATCTTCAGGGACGCCTGGGTGGCTCAGTTGGTTAAGCAGCTGCCTTCGGCTCAGGTCATGATCCCAGCATCCTGGGATCGAGTCCCACATCGGGATCCTTGCTCGGCAGGGAGCCTGCTTCTCCCTCTGCCTCTGCCTGTGCTCGCTCTCTCTCTCTCTGACAAATTAAAAAAAAAAAAGTCATTATTTAAAAAAAAAAAAAAAAAAGAAGTGCATCTTCAGTATGACCATATCAGCTTTTAACTAGGAGAGTTTGCTTGATTACATGGTTTAAGAATCCAGTGTTCCTCTATTGTCACATACCTTTAACTTCTTTAGATCCAGGCCTCTGGGATTCTAATTTGTAACTTCATTCTTTCCCACCTAGTTCTTCTTCTCTACTACCATGTTCTGTCTATTCCCAAGTGTATACAGTCGTACCATCTGGTCAGCCTCTGAGTTACTCAAGACCACTCGTTCTCAACTCTAATTCATGTGAGAATCACCTGGGGAATTTGTGTTTGTTCTAGGGATACACCTATTTAGCGGTTACCCAAGTGACTTGTAGGTAAAGGGGGAAAAGAAATTGATAGCATTTGTAAATGGGATCAACTCCTTCCTTCCTCTATCTAGTTAATCTATACCTTTCTTTCAGTGATTCTCAGATAGGAAACAGGAAGTTCTAAGTGGGTGGTTGTTGGCTTTCGAATATGATGTGACAATGCACTGATCACTGTCTCAAAGTATGGTAGCCCACCCTATGGGCTTATAGGCACTTTCAACAGTCAGCATGAACATCAGACACAGCATGAGTTTTTGTTTGCCCGTTAACCCTTTGTAGATCATTCTCTCATTCATAGTTTTGAAAACCGCAGGTGAATTATGTAGGCTCTTTAGAGTCCTCAGTAAAACAAAAGGGGAAAGAGAGCTCTAAGTGGCAGAAATTGGCATAGAAACAAGGTTTGCCTCTAGTCCTTGTACATTTCAGAATATATGGTACCAGTGTTTAGAATGTTTGTGAGTCTGGTTCTTTTTAAAATACTCAGGGACATCCTGGCTGTAGAGACAGGCATTTTGCACAGGTTGCATGTTTAAGCTCACGGGAAGAGAGTCATAAAGCATATCTTCCATGTCCACCTTCTGTTGGGTATTGAGAAAACTCTTTTCTCTTTGCCTAAGCACCTGTGTTGAATTTGGTAGCTGTGGTGTTTGGGCTGATTCAGCAGTAATTAATCTCCAGGCTAATTATGAGCTCTGTTGTCATTTTGCTAGATGTAATTAAACTGCATAGCTGGAGAAAGTTTGGAAACTACGGTTTCCAAGAAAACTCTTCCCTGTAACTTGGCAAGGAGCTCAGGAGTGACAACATAATCAGCCAATTAAATATAAGCTGGAAGTCTGATGTTCTTCAGGACTAGTTTACAGGAAAAAGATAAATGTATGGTCACAAGAAGCACCTGCTGTTTTACTGCTGCCTTTTTAGAAAAAGCTTGGAATATTCTAGAGATTTTTTTTCTCATTAATCCTTTTGATAGCTTTATTAAACAGGAAGCAGGATAAACATTTTAGTCCCCTTCAGAAAGATGAGATGACTAACAAGTGAAGGTCAACTTTCTTGTCAAAGGGCATAGTGACCAGGGTCAGAAGAGATTTCAATAATGTGTTTCCTTACAAAACAGTGATTCTTTATATAGATTCCTATAGCAATCATCAAATATATGAGAAGGGTATACCAGCATGAAGATATGAATATGCCCTTTGGTGAATAAATTTAAGTCTTTTGGAGCCAAGGTTATGTTTCATTTTTTAGTCTAGAATTGGGAGACAGACCACATGCCAGCTGTAAACTAATGGAGAGGGGTGTGTTGCTGAATTATACTGGCCTTAGTCTTGCTCGGAAGGGCCACTTTGAAGAGATGAGGAAGTTGCATTTGATCCATAGGTCCATAAAAATCAGCCCTGGTGACCTCCAATGTCTGATAATGTAGAAAAATATATTTTGCAATTTAAAATTGTTTTTAGTGCTTTACTGGAGCTCTCAGCTGACTTTGCCTTTCAAGGAGAAAGCATTTAAAAGCATGGGATAGAAACGTCATTGCTTGGTTTCCAGATGTCTCTGGGTGTGCACATGGGGCCCACTGGTGGTACTCAAGAACTCAGGATGATTTGGGATGGTGCACTGACTTACAGAGGTAGAGTTAAAGTTGTCAGATATTTCTCATAGTTTTGTTTATGGCAAAAGCTTTCCACTAAAAGTGGTAGGAAAAAAGTTCTGTTTGAAAGTAAATTTTAATAAATTTATTTAATCTTAGTAAATAATAAATTTATTAGCAAATTTAATCTTAATAAAACTATGGACTCTATACTAAGTTGTTAAACAGTTATAGAGGTGATGGGCAGATAGAGCCAACATCACGAAGGTGAACTGGAGGACTAAAGTTTGGGGAAATGGTCTTCTTCCCATTGTCTCCTGCTCCTGTTAAGAGGTCTACTTAATGTGTTTGCATCAGCAGTAATTCTATTTTGCAGAAGGTGGGTCCGATAAGAGAACTAATGTGTTGTACTGTTAAGTCACAAATATGTATGCCGCTGCCGTTGCAATAATGGGAAAAAAAAAAAAACCCACACCCAAGCTCTGCCTTGTGTCTCCTAATTAATTCTAGTGCCCAGTCATGTGACTAACAAAGGTTAGGGTCTTAGGAACATATAATTCAGCCTATAATAACTGCAGATTATGATTCTCCCTTAAGAGAGTCCATCCTTTAGCTGCTCTGCCAGGGAGCAGTCATACTTACTCGGTTCCTTTTTAACCATGGACAAAGCGATAAACAGTGAGCCAGCCAGGCTTTGCATATTTGCATATTCCAGTCAACATTTCCCCAACAACTGATACACAGCAATGGATACATCTCAGAGCCTTGTGCTAAGTGAAAGAAGCCAAACTCAAAATGTTACATAATTTTTTATTACATTTATGTGACTTACAGAAAAAGTAAGAACTGTTGGGACAGGAAACGTTTTAGTGGTGCCAGGGGCAAGAAATTCACCTCCAAGGGCAGGGGAAATTTTTCAGATAGAATAAACTGTTCTTTATTTTTATTATGGTGGTGGTTGCATGACTATATCCATCTGTTAAAACGCCTCCAACTATATCCTAGAAAGGGAGAATTTTACTGGCTGTAAATTATACCTCAATAAACCTGACTGAAAAATAAGTGTTTTTGGTGTTCCATAAGAAAAATTACAAGTAAAATGTGAAATAATAGTCAGTCCAAAGTGAAACACCACAAATACCTACAAATCATTTCTCGAGGGAGGATAAAGGCAGACTCAACTTTTGAATTGATTTACACTGATAAACAGCCTCTTAATCTGTATTTCTAGAGTGGGAAATGTCAAGTATATGCTTTTATACAAACTGTTTCCATTCAATCATCCTGTTTTTGTTCATGACTAGATTCATTTCAGTCCTACTGCTCCTCATAGTTTGAAAAATGTCTAGGTCCTGGCCGTGTTACCATGGCAAAGAGTGGTTTCTTTGGTTTGATATCAGATATAGTAAATCACTGTTAATGATTGGCCTGTAGCAGTTGTCCCATATAAAACACAATCTTCTTTGCTTTTGGTACATTAGAGAATCCCTACAAGTGGAAATGAGACAACAGTTAGGAATGTACACACTCTTGGAGTTGATGTATTCAGAATTATTTGGGAATGGCCAACTTTCTTAATGGTGTGGTCAGGTGTCCTAGGGGGTTGTAGCCTCTCTTACACTGCATGTGCAGTGCTCATCATACTACATGGAAGTGGCTTTTGTTCCTGTGTCATCTTTAGTCTGTGAGTTCCTTAGGAGCTGAAGCCATTTTTCATTTATTTTTCTATTCTATTTCCTATCACAGTGTTTGTATGAACTAAAAATAATTTCTAGATGAATAAGTGAAAAATTATGGCTCTATAGTTATTTTGAAAAGTATAAAAATAGACTTTGGCTTGGAGTTGGGCAAGTGGCATGAATTGTGAGACACCAAGACTGCCATGTGAGGTTGTTGGTGAATGTGTAGGTGTAGCCTTTCCCAGAGGCATGTAGGACTTGAAGTCCTCTTGAAACTTACTCTAGTCCCTGGTTGGATGACCTAAGAGCTTCTCCAAGCTTTTAATACATTAATTAGAAACTGTTTATGTTAACATGATGTGAATGAAGTCACTTAACAGAAAAATAAAAATATATCAGCACATTTTTAAGGGTTCCCCTACCTTGCAAATATAATGTATTATCAAAGTTGAAGCATATTTTATTAAAGATTTTATTTATTCACTTGAGAGAACAGAGCAAGAGAGGGTGTGAGAGAATGAGTGGGGGTGGGGGGGGGAGAATATGAGTAGGGAGCCTACTGCCGGGTTCTATCCTAAGACCCCGGGATCATGACCTGAGCTGAAGGCAGATGCTTAACTGACTGAGCCACCCAGGCGCCCTTAAGCATATTTTTATAGACATTGTTTTCACAAGACTAAACCAATTTATTTTCTTTTGAAGCATTGGTATATTATTGCTAGTTCAGATCATTTCATAGTTCAAACAAGATGTAGTTTTTCCTTGTCACTTTCTAGGGAGGTTTTTTTAATGTATCACATGGAAGTCTTGTTAATGTATAGTCTAGTTTTCATAATTGTATCTGTTGAGATCCAAGAACTGATTTTAAGATTTGTATTCCATTTATTTATTTTTCTTTTCGTTTCTTCGCAATTGCAGACCATGCTCACCTTCTGACACCATTTTCATATCCTAGAAGGCAGCAGAACTTACCTTAGCAAGCCCTCAGGATTATTTACCTATCTAGACTCCATTAATTCTTCTCAAATAGGGCAGATGGTCAAGACTAATTCCTTTTTGTTGATGTATTTCCAAGGGGCCTTGCAGGATACTTCCCACCTCTGTGGCTTCATGTCTCATTTTATCTTGGCTTTGTTGCCCTTCACACATCACCTTGACCATCATCTCACTTATCTCAGGCTTACAAATCAATACATCAGTGAACGAATATTTGCTGAGTACTTTTTCTGGTGGGCATGTGGTGTTCATTTTGCCTGGGAAACGTTTTACTTTCCTATGGTAACTAGACTCTGGCTTTTCTTTGGGGAATCTCCCCTCTACAGCTCTCAGTCATGTGCTTTGGATCCTTCCCATGCTTTGGCAGTGGGCACGTGACTTAGACTGGCCAGTGTATTACATTTTATTCTGGCCCCAGTAACTTGTATGGTGATGGACCCACAACCCAAGACATTACATTAGGAATGAATGCCATGACTTTTTGATAAACCTATTGGGAAGAGAAGGTCTTTTTCTTTTTCTTTTTTTTTTTTTTGCTTGCGTTACTAAGCAGGCACAGTATTTCTGGGGCTTTCTTTAATCCCACCATAAGAGGATCTTTGGCAAATGAAGCCAATCTAGAGAAAAATCAAAGCCAAAAATTAGAAAATTCGTATGTTCTCTCTAGAATGCCTGATTCAACTGTGCCTGAAGCTAATATAGGCTACATCTGGACTTTAAAATATGCAAGTCAATATTTTTAAATCTAATTTGAGTTGGGTTTCTGTCCTTCACTAAAAAAGACTACTGATTAAAACACACTAATTATGTACAAAGATCCTAGAATATGCAAACTTCTGGCTTTTAAGTGTTTACAGTAAGTCAACATTTAAAGGATGATCATATCAAGATAACATTACTCTTCAAAATGTGCTACTTTTCTTTCTGTCCTTGACATTACTGCTTGATGTCAGGATTATTTGCATATACCGCTTTCTTCTCTGATATATTTCAGAGAAGAGCTCGGTCCTCCTTTCTTATCTAGTACAGTGCTTTGCACATGGACAGTGTTCAGTAATTTTTTTATTGAATTTACTTGAAAAGATGACTAATATTATTCAGGGATTTATGGTAAACACCAGGCAAGTAGCTTAGGTCATGACATCCTATCGTTTCAGGTTAAATGGCATTTTTTGTCCCCTGGGCCAGGTCCTCATTCAAGTTTCTACCACTGGATGATTTGTGTTTTGTTTTATTGAGCAAAGGCAGGACTCAATACTAGTCAGAGACAGCTCCATGGGGATAAAAAAGGGGAAGTTGAAAGGCTGAAGTTCCAGGGATTATGTTTTGACAAGGAATATGCTGCACTATCAAGATAATGTTAAATTAGCTTGTTGCCTTACCAAACTGACACTGATAAACCATAAAATTCTAAGTTTAATAAGTTTAAAAGGAAATAAAGGAATAAAGAATAAAAAGTATGTGCAGTAACAACCACATCTTGATTGTAATAATTGTATTTGACCTTTTCTAGCTCAAATTACTCTTAGCTACTTTTACATAGACACATAGTGAAAGGATTTTGTCACTAGTTGATTAGAACTAAATGTCCTGGCAAGGTCTGATTCTCTATTTATTCTCAGAGTTGTGAATCTCTGTTCTTTCTGGAACAAACTGAAGTGAACTTCCTTCCTGTCTGATATTTTGCTGTGGTTAGAAGTGGAAGTAACCAAAGCTACTTTGTCCAAGATACAGAACTAAATATCCACACTGCGTATTTCCTTTTAAATTTCAATCAGTGCAAGCACAACAAGTCTTCCTATTACATGAGCATGTGTTTGAGGACAAAATCATGCTTTTATCATAATAGTTAAGACTCCAAGAAGGAACTGGAAATGCATTGGTGATATTCAAAACCTGTATGTCTGTCATCTTGGATAATGTCATTCTGTCATAATGATGGTTTAAGTCAAATAACTGCTTTCTATGGCTTTATTGGATAAATAACATCATGTGTTTTTCCTAAGGCTGTGACCGCTGGAATCTGAGAGACCCAGGTTTGAATCTTGGCATCACTATTTGTTGGAGCTCTTAATTGTAGACTAGTCCCCTGCCTTTTTCAGCTTCAGTTTTCTCTTCTGTTCTTCATAGGGTTTCTATGAGGACTAGATCTTCCAATATATGTGAAGACAAAGCATGTTGATTGTAGTAAGAGTGGTTGAGTTAGCAGGAATGGTTATTATTATGCAGTCTTTTCCTGCTTTCTTCCTAGGACACATGATGAAAAGGTAAGACCTCCCCCTGCCTTTTTTTTAAAGAGAGGGAGAAAGAGAGAGAGAGGGAGAGAATGGGAGGGAAGATCTTAAGCAGTCTCTACCCCCCAGGACAGATCCCAACATAGATCCTACCACCCTGCGGTCATGACCGGAGCCTAAATCAAGAGTTAGACATAAGCCAACCAAACCACCCAAGTGCCCTAATGCAAGTCCTTTTTTCCCTTAGTGTTGACTGGACCGTGTGGCTGGCTAAACCCCTTCTTTCTTCACATTTCACCCAAGGATGCATATGGAGTTGAAATGAGTGTCTTTCCAGGATGGAGGAGAACTGTTCTTAGTTCAGGTGTACTTCTAGGGAAGAGGAGAATGAAAAATAGTAGAGAAGAAACAACCTCAAATGCTGTCAAATTGTGAGAATTAACCTCATGTTGGTTTTCATGTAGCTGAGTTTTTCATTAAAGGAATTAAATTTCAACAAAACCAGCTTTGATCAAAGAAGTTGGCCCAATTTCTTACAAGAAAGAAGAATGTTACTAAGGATTGAAATTTATTGCTAGAATCATAAAGACCATGAGAGGAAGATTTGTTGTCTTTTTTGTTCTCTGCTAAACCCCATTTTCTATAGTGCCTGAATATAAGAGGTGTTCAATAAATAATTACTGAGTGAGTGAATGAATGAATGAATGAATGCTTCTAAAAGAAAGAACAGTTGGCCTGACTTTTAAGCAGGATAGATGTTGCCATATAAAATAAGTTAGATAGATGGAACCAGGGTCACCCAGGAAACCAAAGTTCCTCTTCTCTGAAAATCTCTAGGATCAGACTCAACACTCATTTCTCCAAGGTCATGTCTGTGTAACTTTTGAAGAGGACAGAGCAGATAATTTCTGAGGCTGCAAGTTTCTAGAACTCTCACAGAAACCTCCATATCTGAGTGCAAGAGCTTTCCTCATCTGGGAACTTGGTGAGCTTTGCCAGGCAACACGAATATTTATCCAGTTAATCTTCTATCCCCAGTCACTTAAGACATTTTCATGCTACTGATCCATTTTGCTTCTTACCTTATTTCACTCCCAGCCACCTATTACCTGTGTGCACAGGTGATAATGATCCCAGTGATATTTATTCATAGTTCATCTTTCCTTCACTGAAAGCAGGAAATAGTTCCTCATTAATATCTGGGCCATAAGTAAATAACTGAGTGACATCATGGCTTTCTGTCTGTAGGCAAAGGAGAGAAGTTTTCTTCAAGGTTTCACAGATAATACTGACTTTCTATGTCTCAGATCATCTTCAGTCTAGGATATCATAATACATTATGATTCTACTTTCCTTTTGAAAACAGTGTAGTAGATCAAAGTACTTTTTTCCTTTCCATGAATAGTGCTTTATTCATTTAAACTCCTATGAGACAAGAATATTTACTAAAAGATTTCTTGGAAATTTGGATAGAAAACTGCTCATAATCAGTTTGAAATAAAGTAATTATTTTGAGAAAAACTCTATTACCATGCTGAGGTAATGACAATTTTTTTTTTAGGAGAAGGTAATTAATAATGAAGTGACTATATTTATGTCAACAAAACATCTGAAATGGACAAGTTTCATGCTAAATAGTGTAATGTATTTGAAGCCAAAGCACATTTTTCGTTGTTTTTCTTGTTTGACTATTTAATAGATACAATACCAAAAATAAACCATAGCCTAGAAGTCCCTATCATAGCCCTAGTACATCTCAGGAAGGCACAATCAGAAGACAACTTTGAACCAATGAATCCCACAGATCAGAATTATACCCATTACAGATTTAAAGATCCACATATCATCAAAAATACTTTATGATGATGTTAATGAAACCAAAGGACCCAGCCCACTAAAACCAAACTAATTTAGTTACATTGCGTATGTAAATAAAAGGCAGTATGTCTGTGAAACCAAGATGACTAAAATAGTGAAAGACTCCAGTGCTCTCTAGTTTGCTTTGAAGGTATAATTTATGAAGATGCTTTAAGGTCATATGTAATACAAATGACAGTATTTCTAGAAATATATTTGTGCTCTGTAGGATTCATGAGTAATAATGCTTGGAGTGCTCCAACAAAGGTAGTTGCATGAATTAATGGAGCACATCTGGGCATCAGTCCAATAAAAACGTTGGCTGAATGCTTCCTGGGGGGGTGTGATATTGAGAACTGGATGCCTGTAAGCAATTGATGCTGGTTAAAGAGAACATCTTTCTTACGCCTTTCCACTTACTTCTGAACTAGATCAGCTCTGTACTTTTGAGAGAGGAAGAAGGCTTTAAGAGACAAGTTTACTTTAATGCAAAGGCTTGATTTTCAAATAATTTTTACTTCTTTGGAGAGACTGGCGTTGCATACGAATACCCAGACTTACTAGCAAGCCCTTAATAATGAAGTCCCCGCATTTAATGCTGATATCTCCGATTTATACTGCACACTTTCTGTAAGATCTAAGTATAATACTTGATTATCAATTTCAATGCATCTATATATGTGAATACATTTATTTTGTGTTGGGAACAATGGCAAGAAGTAGAATAACATTAACCATATCTTAGAGTAAGAGTTCCCTTCTCTTCTGGCTTGATATAGATATATTGTTTTCCCTGGGGCATAAGCAAATAGAAACTCTAGGCTCCTAAGAACCTCATGTCCCACTTGCCAGTCAGAAATAGAAAGTAACTGGAAGATCTTTAAGTGATTGGTAATGGGCATAGAAGAAAAGACAGTGGTGTGAGTGGGCTGAGCCAGGTGGCCATCACTTGCTCTCTAGAATTGGCCTTGAAGTCCTTCTTTCTATTCATAGTCATGGAGTGGATGGAGATCCAAATTCAGGGTCAGAATATTTTAGACACTTTTTTTTTTTCTTTAGAGATTTTATTTTATTTATTTATTAGAGAGAGAGCAAGCACAGGCAGACAGAGAGGCAGGCAGAGGCAGAGGGAGAAGCAGGCTCCCTGCGGAGCAAGGAGCCCGATGTGGGACTCGATCCCAGGACACTGGGATCATGACCTGAGCCGAAGGCAGCTGCTTAACCAACTGAGCCACCCAGGCGTCCTTTTTTTTTTTAAACACTTTTTTTTTTTTTTCCAGGGTCAGAATATTTTAATTCCTTTCCTTTATCTAGCCATGTTAGACAGGGTAAGGCACTTAACTTCTTTGAGTACTACTTTCTTTGTCTACATAATTGGAAAAATAAAAACTCTCCTCCGTGTCTCACAATCATTTTCTGAGATGCCATTGAAATAACGTGTGCAGAATGTTGTGCTGGTTGTGGAGAACTATGCCATTGTGAAGTGTGGATATTATTATCCCCTCTAATGGAAAGCTCCCTGAGGGTTTATACCTTTCATAAACCTCTTCCAGCTGCCTACTTTATTTCCTGAACACTCCTTCTTTGGCTCTTCCTTCTTTTTGTTCTAATTACATCCAGGAGGAAGCCTCCATTAGGAATTAATGAGCTTTAGTACCTTCATTTACCATCTGCTCCCCCTCCCCCTTTTAACAAATGAAGGTGTGTCTCAGCCTCAAGACCTTATGTTGACTGTAGCCAGGCAGATGGGAGTGATTCAGATGAGAAAGATTCTTTTCTCCCTGGTACCAAGGTCACATTTGGATTTGGTACTGCTTTTGAAAGCCAGATGGCGATGAGAAGGTGAGAAGACCCTCTATTTAGAGCTCTGCTAGGAACACACTGACCCTATTCGCATTCATTCATTCAAGCATGCATTTATTCATCCAATCAACATTTATTGTATGTCTGTTATGTGCCAGGCACTATACTAGATGGTGGGGAGATAAAGTTGAATAAGACAGACTCTTTTCCTTGAATTGCTCACAGCCTAGTGGAGGAGATAAATACAGCTACTCATGTAATTACAGTGTGATGTCTGATGTGCTCTTGCACTGACTGTAGTTTTGGATGTGGGGAGGAATAGAAGAGCTGAGTTATCCTCTAAATTTGGACTTTAGAGAGAAGGAAAGTGTACCTTCAGTTCCCTCTGTCTATATTAGCAAAGGGAACGGATTTGTGGTCGAGTATCTAGCTGATATTCTGATTTCCATCTTGTTTCCTTTATGCCTATATATGCTGAGTCCAGCTTGGGATTCACCTAAAACATAACTGCAGTATCAGAGGTATTTGTACATGTGTAGAAAGACTAATCTCTTCTCTGTTTACAATGATTATGCATAATCTATTTTTTAATGAAGAGGGTGGTAATTAGAGTCCTAATAGAAAACAGATGGCATACAAAACTATTACAAAGGTGTGAGTACAAACCCCACAGAAGGGATTGCGCAGAAATCTGGGGTCAGAGGCAGCTGAGCTGATACCACCTCTTTGTCCAAAGGGAGAAAGGGAGAAGTCAGTTTCTGGAACCCAGCAGAAGGAGGTCTTATAGAAATGGTCTCTTTGAGAATTACAGGGACCTTCCATGGAAGGACGTAGTCCTCTTAACTTTGAGGCTATACAGTGGGATAGAGCGAGGGGAACAAATCCCCTGACCTCATTCTCCTCCTGCCCTCCCTCAAATCTTTCTGGTGTTCTCCATTGTCCAGACCCCATCAGAAACTACGGGGACTGGGATTCTATAAACCAGACCCATGGAGGTCACCAAAGAAAGGTGGGAAGAACAAACAGAAGATAGTGAAGAGGTTAGGATCCTTAAATGTAACAGAAAGCCATGAGAATAGAGGCTTGTCCACTCAAAAAGTTATATATATGTAAAATAACATGATATATGTAACATATATAGCTTAACATAGGTGCATGTTTTTATTATGCCAAAATATATATGTACACATTCTAGCTATGCACATATACTTGTGTATTTTCTGAAAATAATAGCACACAAGTTTTGAGTAACTTTTATTTTGAGAAGCTTGGTGACATAGGAGCCAAACACTGTTTTTTTCCTTTTTTTGGCAACTTTTTTTGTTATGAAAAATTTCAAACATATACAGAAGTGGGTAGACCAGTATAATATAATCCCCTAGATGCCCATTATCTTGCTTCAACACTTGTCAATTCATGACTGCTTGTTGCATTCGTTCTCTCATCCAGTCTCCACAGTCCCACAGTTGTTTTTTTTTTTTTAAAGATTTTATTTATTTATTTGACAGACAGAGATCACAAGTAGGCAGAGAGTCAGGCAGAGAGAGGCGGGGGGGTGGGGGAGCAGGCTCCCTGCTGAGCAGAGAGCCCGATGCGGGGCTCTATCCCAGGACCCCAGGACCACGACCTGAGCTGAAGGCAGAGGCTTTAACCCACTGAGCCACCCAGGCGTCCCCACAGTCCCACAATTTTGAAATATGTCTCAAAATGCTGGATCATCCCATGTTTGGCTTTTGTTAGGCCAAAGCCATGTTGCAACTGTTTTTTAATGGATCATGCTTCTTGATCACAAGCTAAGCATATACACTCAGGAGCTGAATTATAGGCAGAAATGGATATACTTTTTAAAAGGTCAGTCAGCCCCACTCAACTGTACATTATTTAAAAGTGAGAAAGGTGTGACCACAAAATATGGGGAAGTTACATCATTTATATGACTATTTACTGTTACAGTTTTAGAATATTGACATACCCTTTTCTCTCTTTGCTTTACTTTGTATTTAAATAAGAGATACTTCATTTGGGAATGTAGTTCCCCACCCCAACACACATTGGGAAGCCACTGTGGGGTACCAGTTACTGTGCAGAACTCAGTTCCCCTCTGATTTGTAATGTCATAGCTTCCATACATCATATTTCAAGATGTGAGTGGGCCTGTGTTGGGCATCTCTTTATAGTCTGTCGATTTGTTATTTTTTAAATCAATGTGCAAATAGCATACTGTCTTAATTGGCATCACTTTATAATAATTCGTCATTTCTGGAGTTCGGTGTATTGAAAGGGTCCTGGCCTTTCGTGGCCTGCTCTTCCACAGGAATAAATTCAGCCTGTTAAACTCAACGAGGGGAAAAAAACCTGTTTGTATATGGCGGTTGATTTCTAAGACAATGTGAGCTATAAAATGCATTTGTTGAGAACTCTGAAAGTTTTCTGGAAGTTTATGAGACTACATAAGCCTCAAGCTAAGGACAAACGGGAATAAAGTATGATTTTCTCTTTACTGAGCCTGTGCTTTTTAGGAGCACGTAGAAAGCTTAACTGAAAGAAACAATACATCTGTAATATTTGTATGTCAGACATAGGACCCATATCTCTTTGTTTAATGTAATTTTCCACTCACTTGAAGATCTTTCTTTGCAATATGGGTTGTCTCATTGACAAAAAAGGCAAAGTTGAGAAGAAATGAAAAGTGAATGACAGCAAATCTCAACCACTTGTCTCAAAAAGTATGCACCATGGGCCCAAAGGGTGATGCACTGAAAGAACTTAATAACTCTGGTGATTTAAAAATCTTAATGATGAGGACCATGGCTACGGCATAAGTGAAACACCAGTATTTTTAAAATGGCATATCTGAATGGTCAGAGATTGTATTATCTATTGTTGCATAACAAATTACCACAGACTTAGTGGCTTAAAACAGGTTTTATCTCACAGTTCCTGGGTCAGGAGTCCGAGCATGGCTTAACTGGGTCCTTTGTTTAGGGACCCACCAGGTTCTAATAAACTTGTTAGCTGGCCTCATTTTAATCTGGATGAGGAACTGGGGCGGAATCCTTTTTCATGCTGATTGGAGTTGTTGGCAGAATTCATTTCCTGGTTGCTCCATGACTGCAAGCCCCAGCTTTTTGCCGGCTGTCAGTTGGGGGCCACCACAGGTCCTGGAGGCCCCTACAGTCCTTGTGGGCCTTCCCAACATGGCTGTTTCCTTCCTCAAGCCGGCAAGAGAGTCTTCGATGTATTGAGAGCCTAGTCCCTCTTCTAAGCGCTTTCACCTTATTGAGTCAAGTCCACTTGGGATAATCTCCTTTCTGATTTACTCAAGATCAACCAATTTGGGACTTCCATATATCTGTAAACACCGTTCACTTTTGCCTTACTGAGTTGTTAGGAGGAAGTCACAGGTCCTGCCCACACTGTGGGAGGGGGCGATGATACTGGGTGCGAACGCCAGAGGGCAGAACCCGTGGGGCCTTTCTAGAGGCTTTCTGCCTGGGGCTAACAGAAAACGGAAGAGTTGCCATCCATCGGTCACAGTTCCCGCTGCCCGTTCTTTAAAGGGCATTTCTGGGGTGAGACCCGCAGAGGTGTTTAGGGTGATGTGGCTCCCGCCCATTTTGCCTTGTCCGGTGTGTGAGAAGCAGAATATACCGTCCTGCAAAGAGGAAGGCCAAACTGTAGAGGCTGAAGCTTGCTGTGGGTTTTCTCCCCTTCAGAGGAGCAGCTGTGAGATGTGGGCCTAGGCCTCTGGCAGGCAGTCAGCCAAGTCCTTGCAGTCAGCCGCCCAGGAAAGAGTTAAGCCTTGACTTCTCTTCCGGGGGGGTGGGGTGGGGAGTTTCTGATTAGATGTGTAATTGCGACTGAAAGCTTCTGTTTAGTGTCCATGCTTAGTGACCCGAGACGTTCAGAGACCACATTTAATATCTCCTCTTAAGCCTGTTCCCCAGGACAAGAATAAAAGCGGGTGCGTGTTTTGTTGGCACAAACAATTGCTGGACAAACCGTCCTCTTCCTGGCCTTGTGACAGTTCCCCGGTACAGGTGATTCTGTATGTGGCATTTGTGTTGTACATCTCCCTTCACCTCTCTGGCCCCAGCCTGCAAAAAATTTCCAGCACAGCGGGGATTAGTGCCTAATGGCAAGAGAAAAAGCAATTAGCATCTCCCAACAGCTAACCAAACACAAAAGCTTCCCCCAGCCTTGAATGGAACACCTTTGACCATTCACTGCTCCGCGAAGGCAAAGCTCTGCACCTTACAATTTGCGCTTAATTATACAGGAGAAGAGAAATCTGTTTCTCCGGGAGAGCCTCTGAGAACCTGTTGGGGAAAGCTTTCAATTTTAATTACAGAAGAAACACTGGCTGAGGCAATGTTGAAAGGGAATTACCTTTCCTTTTCTTCTGATTTTGCGAAACAGCTGGCCAAACAGAACACCGCGGCTCTGTTTAGGCAACCTGTGCAGGGGCTGCAGGCCGTGCTGGGGTTCATTTTGCAAATCAGCTGGAAAGATTTCTTTGGGGGCTTAAGGAAGCTAATTTAAACATTGCCTGTGTACAGAAACTTTAATCCCTCTTAATATGTCAGCTGTGCCCTCAGAAAAGCAGACCTCCTGTGCTGGCATACTCAGGAAGAAAACCAATACCGTCTTCATTATTCGAGCCATCAGTCCATAGACAAAGGGGCGAGACAAGAAACAAATCATCATCCTGGTGGCACCCGGGTCCTTCCTATTTCATCCTGACAGCGTTTGTGTCCGTGCAGGCCGGCCCCGCTCCCTCGCACCCCCCTCCCCTCCACCCCTTCCTGCAGCCCCGGCCTCCTGTTACTCTTTATGGTAATTGAAGCTGGGCCCCAGAGCCCTCAGAGGCTTGTATCTTCTTCTCACATGAGTGACGCTTCAGTGATAAACTTGAACTTAAACTTACTGAGGCGGAACTGAGGGTTCATTTGATAGCTAGTGGTTTTCAGCGGCTCCGCGGGGCTTCGGGCCGCAGCGTGAGGTAGATTGTTAATGTCCTGTGAGGGAAAACAATAACACATTTCATTAATGCGTTCATGTGTGAAGCATCCATTAGTGCACTGGAGGTATTAATGACGTTATGCTTCAAACTGACATGTGGGGCATGACAGGAATTGCAAGGTCGGATGGGAACAGATGACACGATGAACAAATATTTGAATGGCTTCATTTGCCTGTGGGTCAAATGGTGGGTGCAAGGCACGGGAGGGGTGGGGGCTGGAAAGGAGTTGTTTTGTTTTAACATAGACCAGTGGCAGCAAAACGAAGACGAAAAGCCAAGCATGTGTGCACGTGTGTTCCCTCCCTCCCAGAGAAAACCAGAGTCTGACAGCAGTTGAAGCGCAAGGACAGGTTTTACTTGGGAACACCTGCAGCCAGGGTGTGGGGGGAGACCTCAGCGTGGAGCTGGGCTCAGTCCCCAGCGCAGTGTGGACAAGGGGGGACTTAGAGTTGAGGAGGCAATGGATGGAATGTTACGAAGAGGAAACGTGGGGAGTACGGGGCCCTGTGGCCAAAAAGACTTCAGGGAGAGGATTCTCCCTGAAGGCAGGCCTGGGTGATCAGATGGCGGGGGCGGGGGGCGGGGGGATTGGGAGGGTGAGGAATTTACTCAGATACCAAGTCTTCGAGGTAGGGGTTCTTTCAAGATTCTTACAGATTGGACCATGCAGGCATGACCAAGCTGAAGTCCCGGAGGGCTTGGAGGAGCCTGACAGTTGAGAGTGTGTGTCACTACCCGGCTCCCCCACCACAGACACACAGCCAGGAGGGGAGGGGAGGCATGCACAGAGAATGGGCAGGACTAGCCAAAAGCCACAGGTCGTGTAATAATAGCCTGATGGCAGGAAGGGCCAGGCTGACTTGGCTGACCGGAGACTTTCCTCAGGCTGCAGCTTCCCTCAGCACATCCCATCATCAGGGCTGGATGGAGGTAAAACCGTATCTTCTCTGGCCAGCCTGATAATGAGGGATGGGGAATTTAGAAATAGGAGTGCTTGGGCGCCTGGGTGGCTCAGTGGGTTAAGCCGCTGCCTTCCGCTCAGGTCATGATCCCAGGGTCTTGGGATCGAGTCCCGCATCGGGCTCTCTGCTCAGCAGGGAGCCTGCTTCTCCCCTCCCCTCTCTGCCTCACTCTCTGCCTACTTGTGTAATCTCTGTCTGTCAAATAAATAAATAAAATCTTAAAAAAAAAAAAAAGAAATAGGAGTGCTTGTTGGGTCCTTCGTCTAGCCCCTGGCCGCATGAGACAGTCACTGAATGGTACTGGGAGAAAAGCATGAAGCAGACTTGACATTGACCTCTAGTAGCAGGGAGTTTGCTGCATATTTAGCAAGTACACAGAATGTACAAGTGTTGAAAAAGGGGGCCAGCGCGAAGTGCCTTGAGAAATAGACCAAAACAGACCAAACGGGACTGACGTTTATGGTAACATACATCTGGGTTTGTCGTGGAGAGTCCTGGTGTATGCCTCTTGTCCCAGCATAATTACTGGGACTCAGAAGTGTCCCAGTTTGAGGCCGAATGAATCAATCAGCAGTGTTAGAAGTCAGAAGAGAGGTTCCCCTTCATGTGGGGAGGAACAGGATAGGGGCAACGGGATGGGGTTCTAGGGTTGATGTTCTATTAGTGGGGTGTAGGTTCTCCAGGGGTCATCACTGGTCACGTGTGAGTTGTGCCCTTTTGGGCATGTGTGTTATGCTTCAACCAAAAGGTGTTTTTTAAAATTTTTAAATTTTATTTTATTTTATTTTATTTTTTTTAGTGTTCCAGTTGGGAAACACCTTAATGCTCTGCCTATCACTCCCTCAACTTCTTTACACCGCACCAAGATAAGATCTTTTTTTTTTTTTTAAATATTTTATTTATTTATTTGACAGATCACAAGTAGGCAGAGAGGCAGGCAGAATGGGGAAGCAGGCTCCCAGCTGAGCAGAGAGCCCGACACAGGGCTCGATCCCAGGACCCTGAGATCATGATCTGAGCCAAAGGCAGAAGTTTAACCCACTGAGCTACCCAGGTGCCCCCAAAATAAAATCTTTAACTAAAAGAATGAATGCAAACACATCTTAGCTCATGGTGGTTATAATGCTCAGGTTAGCTGGCAAAGTGGAGGTGCCTCCTGCTTGCTCAGGTCCCAGAGTTTGAAAAGGCTGCAGAAGGATTGGTGGGGGGGGGCGGCACGTGGGGGTGGGCAAACTGCAAGAGCAGAGCAGAGAAGGCTGGGTGGTCCTCAGTGTGGCCACACAGACTCGGAGCCTGGGCCCCAACCACAAAGCTCTGCGGTTCTGGTCAAAGGACCTTTGTCCCTCCCATCTCAGTCCTGGAGATGCTAATGTTTGTACCTTTTTTTTTTTAAATTCGTGGAAATGTAATTCATTGAATTTCTTATATAAGCTGAATTGGGCAGTTACTGTTCTGTTTTTGCTTTGATAATGAGACATAGAAAAAGTATTTGATTTTCTCCCAGTTGCAGCAGCTGAGTGCTCACTGTGGATGCTGAGTGGGAGGGTCTGATGGCTGATGGTGGCTGGACAGGACGGGAGATGCCAGCAACCTACATCTTATGGTGACAAGTGTAATGCAACATAAAGATCTGAGTGTTTGGCAGCTTCTCTGAGGAGCGTGCCCTTTGTTTTCCTTTTCTGGGTTCCAGTGGTCTTTCCCTGCCAGAGAAGACAATCCCCTTAATGCGGTTCTGAAGCAGGGCCAGGGCAGACCTGCAGCTGCATGACAAGAGAGCAGCTCCGCCCTCTGTGAGCTTCAGATGCTGCCGTGGGCAAAGCCGAATGGCAGCCCCCATACCAGAAGGTTATTGCAAGAGCAGATCTCAGGCCTTGCACATTTTTTTTCCCCCTGAAAGTAAATTTTAGGTCTGTTTTATAATATTCTCAGTGACCAGAGATTAGGTAAAATTTGAATGGAAGTGAGGGAATTACAATGTTAGCAGCAAAATTGAGGTCCCCAAGTATTTTTCTAGTCAATTACCATGACAGTGATCCCCAGACTAAATAGAAACACCTATGAAGCTTCAAGATATTTTTCCTCCCCAATTAGGAGTTGAGTATAATGGATCTTCCCTGATGGTATTTTAATATTACTATTTATTCATTGCGACCAATGGCTGGAAAAGACAGAGTTATAATGAATCAGAATAGCAGGAACAAGGCAGGGATGCTGTGAAAGGAAAAATTGTATGTCAAACTCTTTTGGAACCAGGACTACCTAGAAATCGACCCTGTCCTTACCACCCACCCCAGCAGCTCTTGGACATCAGTTTGGCTCTCCTTATCCATCCTTGAGAATCCAGCCAAGATGCTGCCTCTTCCGACTTAAGAGTCTGTCTGGATGCCTCCAGGGGTCTGGGCAGACCTCTGGTATATTCCCAGTGAACCCTGGTTTCCTTCTCACGGGGACCTCATCACACGCCTGTCTCTTCCACTAGAACATGAGTCTCATTGGATACACATGGCAGAACTTGACATAAATATTCAATAAATGAATGCCAAAGGCAGTAGAAGAGAAGAAATACGTGACATAGAAGTACCTTTTCTTTCATAAGGAAATCACCACAGTCTGAAATGTTTCTGAAATAAGGTATTTCGTTATCTTGTTCCATGTCTCAGATGACAAACTCCTAGATTTCAGATCCTAGTTAAGTTAGTGCCAGTACTAGTGCAGACAATCGTCTGTGCAAGGTTAGTTTGAACCATATGGAATTGCTGATAATTGACTATATTTGAGTGAGAAAACTGGCAGTTTCACGTGGTTCAACTTGTTATTTCGCTGTCTTTGTTAACAGACATCATTCTAATTGGAAAAGATGTGCTTCCTTTGTATGGATTTGAGTAAATTTTTGCCAAATGGGTACAAGCCTCTGGACACTTTTCAAGGCAAGCTCAAAGTTGTTGAGCTTTTGCCACCTCTAATGGATGATACGCAACTGTCTGACATTGACAGCGATATCTGATTCTGGCTTGTGTTGGTGCAGGAGGGGTGAATGGCATTGAGGAGGAAAGCCTGGATCCTGTCTGCCCCCTGGTGCCTGCGTCACACAGCATTGTGACCTTTCTGCCTGGGAGATGACTCCTGGCAGATGGCAGCAAGCTAAAGGGCAGGGTCGGCATTCATTAAGGCCTCAAAAAATAGGTCTGAATAATTTGAAAAGAGAACATTATAGTGTTCTTTTGGAGGTAAATGGTTGTTTTTTTTTTCTTCTTGATACAGATCTTTGCTTTTGCATAGTCTCTGTCATCCATAGTTTGTGCGCAGCAGAGAAATTTTCATGTGTTGGAGAACATTTTGTGTTGGAGGTAGAAGGAGGAGGTTAGTATGCCCTTGAAAGAGAGGTTATGAGTAAGTACAATTACCTTATGTAAGGAAGAGAGGGTCAGAGCAGTAGGGAGAGGTGAGCTTGGGAAATAATAGCTCCTACACTCTGCTTTTTTGAGTACAACAGTCTGAGTCTGCTATCAATAGCTTGTGAAATGATCTATTCTAAATGAACTGGCTCCAGAACAGAATGGTAGGAAAGGTGTTTCCACTGTAGGGAAAGCAAAGTCATGGCACGAGGATAGCTATGGCCTCTTTGAGTCAGACATCACTCATCAACGGCAGCACTTCTTACCAAGTCACAGCAGAGGGCACACAGAACCTCTGAGTCCTCAACACAGTGCGTGGGCAGCCTCTATCAGGAAATCTATTGACCTTTCCTGCTAACATCCTGAGTTGTCAAACCCCAAAAATACGGCCGGCTGACAAACTGGCTGGCTCAATTTGCTGACTAGCTTATAGGTAAAACTCTAACTCAAATGAATTTCCCAAAACCCCTTATCTTATTAATGGTCTCCTCAAAGTTCTACAATATTGACAAGTTCTACAATATCGGATACTCTAGTGTTTGCAACTTATTTTCATCTGTTTTTCAGGGAAATCTAAAAATTTAAGGTAGAAGAGCATTGAAAGAAACTCCACTTAGACTTTCATAAAACTTCCTTTTTCAGGGTTTTGAGGACCAGATAGATGAACACTTTTTTGAGTCCTAAATACTTGGAGCTATAATTTCTCTTCAAATTTGAATTTATATTTGTAATTGCTCTGTGTACTGTTTTCCTTTTTTTTTTTTTTGGCTCAAAATATGTCCACATTGGACTGGAAAGTGGTATTTCCTTCTCATTTAATTGTTAAATTCTTCCCTTCCAACCTCTATATTTGAAAATCAACATTGGTTACTAATTCTGCATCCCCTGCTGCTCTCATGGAAACAAACAACATTAAATATTATAAAATGGATTCGTATCATAATGAAACATTTGCTTTTTTTCCCTTTAGTGCATCATTCACTTGGCCTTATGTGCATCCATTGCAAGTAGCCAAGCCCTCTACAACCTACTTATCGGCCAGGCCCTGAATTCAGGTGTCTGGCACAAAACATGAACTATACCCCAAATGGATTAGCGGCCGGCTATTTGGCCATGGGGTCTTTGTTGGGGACAGCCAACTTATTTTCATGTTCTCTTTGCTTGTAGTTGAGAAACTCCAGAAATGTTGGCGTAGATAGAGTTGAACAGGTGAAACACAAACAAAACAAAACAATCTTTCCTGCTGTTTTCTGTCTTGTCCTTCCAAAGTGTCCTTTTAGGATTGAACATATGGCATGCCTTTTCCTCATTCTCTTCTATGGGTTTGATACCTCTCAGACCATGCTGTCCATGAAAGGTGTCAGAGGGACTTGTGATTTTTGTGGCCTCTGAATGTCCGGCTCCAGTGTTCTGTGTCTACTCAAGCACACTTTGTAGATGCTGGGGCAGGTGCTGGCCTCGCCTAGGGGCTCTGTAGCCTCCCTCGGGCTCCTGCAGGCACTTACCTAGAACCATCAGTGCACGTTCATGACTGCTGTTGTGATTCATTTTAAGACAAATTGTCACGGCAACAATTTGTCTTAAAAAGTTCATATATAATGTTTCCTTTTGGCCTGCCGGAATTTTTATTTACGTTACTGGTATGCTTTAATGCCGAGGCACCTTGTAACGATGGGGTTGTTGTGGCACAAAAACCTAAGTCCGAAGAACCTACTGTTTCCCATCTCACATGACTCCAGGTACTTCATTTATGGACATCGTGTTTCCAGGTCCCTCTTAAAAATCGATCTGTTATTGTCTGAGGCAGCATTGCCCAACAGAAACAAAATGTAAGCCATCTATGTAATTTTAAATATTCTACTAGTCACATTAAAAAGGAAAAAGAACACATGAAATTAATGCTCATAATATATTTGAATTAACTCAATATATCCAACATGTAGTCTATATAACACGTAGTCAACATAAAAGAATCAACATGTAGTGAATATAAAACTTGCTAGTGAGATATTTTACATTCTTTCTTTTATCTGTCTTCAAAATCTGGTGTGTCTTACAGATACAGCACTTCTCACTTTTGACCGGCCACATTTCACCTGCTTAATAGCTCCATGTGGCTAATGGCTACCATATTGAAGCCTGTGGCATACTGATGCCTGTGTACACACACTGACCTATCATGTAGGTACCAATAGTAGTAATGGCCTGGGAGAGCGTGGAGCAATGAAATCCCAACATAATTTAGATTTTAATCTTTCTAAGGGTTCTTCCCAAGAAGTTGTAGAAAGACGTGTTAGAGTCTTACCTTCTTATTTAAATTATTGGTTTAGAATTACTTGTATCATATAGTGCTTTTTACTTTTTTGAAGCATTTTCACACACATTTTCTCATTTGCTGCTCTTGACAACCTTGTGAAATTGGTGGGCAAGGCAAGATAATCATCATACTCTTTTGAGACAGGGAAACTGAGGCACAGTTGATTGGTGACTTCAATACTTGCATAACAATGACAGTGACCATTTATATGACACTAGAACTCATGACTTCTGACCTTTCTTCTCTGGGTAAAGGTGCTAAAGTCACGGAACTTGCTAACTATGGGCAAAAGACAAGAACCTGGAAAGTTCATTGTTTGGATGATTTACTCCTAAGTAAATGGTGCAAAGTGGCATTTATTAACCAGGAGTACTTGCTTCAGTTATGCTCATGAATACCATTGATAGCAGTGACTAAGAGTCAGGTACTCTTCTAAAAACTTCACATGTGTTGACTTATTTAAACCACATGATAGCATTATTAGCTCCATCTTATAGGAAAGGAAACTGAGGCACAGAGAGGTTAAGTAATATACCTAATTACCACAGCCAGGAAGTGACAGAGCTTGAGTCAGATCCCAGGCTGAGCTGACTCCAGAGCAGTGTCCATAATCACTGTGCTCTTCTGCCTCAGTGTTTTATCTAAGATTGAGGGATTTAGGGGCCCCAAGTTTTCCCAGAAACACAAAGGGAATTTGTCTTTGGAATACAGTGGTTTCAAACATTGTTCAAGGGAGGACTAGATGGCCTGCTATCGAATCCCTTCCTCCTCCCTGGGACAGCTCAGAATTCATATAATGCAGTATAAGGTTAAGGAACTTTTCTTTAATATTCTTTTCCCATTAATTTATTGTTTTTAACCTTTTGTTTAGTGCATATCACTGAGTAACAAAATTGTGGTCCCTGTGAGAATTTTACTTTCATCAGCTTTAAAGAGATGGGCAGAGGAGAAGTCTGTTCTTCAGGGTGTTTGCTGCTGGTGGTCAGTCATGAGACCCAGGCAGGGACCAGTGTGCAAATGAGGTGAAGAGCAGAGGCTGAAGCTCATATTTTTTTAAAAGATTTTATTTATTTATTTGATAGAGAGAGATCACAAGTAGTCAGAGAGGCAGGCAGAGGGGGAGGGGGAAGCAGACTCCCTGCTGAGCACAGAGCCTGATTCGGGGCTCGATCCCAGGACCCTGAGATCATGACCTGAGCCAAAGGCAGAGGCCAAACCCACTGAGCCACCCAGGCACCCCTGAATTCGTATTTTTAAAAGTAGACTATATCTTGGCATTTATTCTCTTTGCTTTTATATCCTTCTAAAATAGCATGTTTTTTTTAAATTTCAGAAATTGCACATACTTATCTTAAAAAGTATATAGACAATAGAATATTATAAAGAAAATAACATCACCCACAATTCCCCCTCTCAGAGATAATGTTGGTCAACATAGTGTATTTTCTTCCTTACCGATCCATCTATTTCCTCTGTATCTCTATAGATCTTTCATGTCTTTTGTTACATCCTTTTTATGTGGTATTTTATATTTTGCTATGTATCTTAAGTATTTTGTGATATCATTGTGACTTTTTCATAAATGTAACTAGTTTACTGAAGAGTCTCAGTTTTGGGGGCTTTTAGTGTTTTCAGCCTGTGCTCCTTTCCTCCTGGGTGTTGGCTTTCAGTGGTCCTGATCAGATTCCCCAACTTCCCTGTTGCTTTCTCTGACTACAGCAGTCCCATTTTTGTTTCTGTAAGGCTGAGTGAGTCCAGTACATTTTAATACTTTAAGTTTCAAAGCTTGGCCCTTTCCATCTCCAGAAAAGGACAGCTTGCCAAATGGCTGTAGACAACTGTATGTGGGGGCACTCCCTTACTTTCTTTCCTAAGCTGCACTCTGGGTCCTTCAAGCTTTACTGCACTGGCTCCTCCAGCAGGCACCCCTCCTTCGCAAATCTCCTCACCAGATTAGGCACCCCTTTCTGTGTCTGCTATGTCTGGAGCTCTGGAGGGTGCACGGCAGACCCTCCCACAGATTCTCACTAGCATCAGATGGTTTCCCGCAGGGAGACTGTATTCTCATCTCTGCTTCTTCAGAATATCCTACAGCCCTTAAAATTTTTCCTTTGGAGCCTCTTCTCTGGTATTAGGGAAGGAGGAAGCTTCCCATAGGAAGCAAGGAGATAACACCTCAGCATGAACTCAGCATCTCCCTAAAGGCCCAGGATGACTCCCAACCTCCCCTGTTGTCTTCACAGAGACATCGAGAAGGGCTAGTTTTGCTGCATCTGAATAAATGAAATGTGGTGATGTCTGGCCCCTGACTGCATGTAGCAGCTCTGTGTTTCCCTTCAGAGTATCAGGGTGACTTGTACCTTTGGTTTTCATCTGTCAGCCCATTGTCAGCTCTAACACTGGAACCAGCATGAGCCTGTCACATGGACATGAATTTTAGTTAATAAATACTAATTTATGGATATAGCCTAATTGTCTTATTTTGGGGCTCTCCAGACATAAGATGAGGACTTGCGTGTGGGTAGTTTATTTGGAGGTGATCCCAGCAACCCCAATTAATAAATGGGAAAATGAAGTAGGGAAGGGAGTACATTGATGAGAGGACTGCTATGGGGTCACCGGGGGTGCAATTTTGGAGACCCCCTGAGACACCATCCATAGTGTCCATGGAACATCCATGGTCTCTCATCCTACCTTCCTTGAAGTTACCCTGGGAGCGTTGGACTCTGGGGCCCTTCTGTAGTGCCAAAGAGGAAGAGAGACACAGGCAGCCAGACAGGAAGCTGGCCGCATGCTGGAAATTCTATAGTGATGGCTGGTGAACTCGGGGCCCAGGGATTTGGGACACCAGGGATATAGTTGGCCACATGAATTAAATCAATCTCCTAGCATGGGATAGGTAGGTGTAACCTTTTAATTTTACTATTATGAATCATGTTGGAATGTGTAGACATTTTCATGGACATTTACATTTTTGTTAATTTACTTAGAATAGATTCTTAGATGTTGAATTATTTTGTCAAATTGCCTGCCATTTTGAGTTTATTGATATATCTTGGTGCAGTTTAGCTCACTGACTCAAACTTAATGGTAGGTGGAGTGATTTTTTTCTTTTTTAAGTCAATACTCCTCAGTCAGTTGTACTCTTTGAACTAGGCAGGTGCTAGGAAGACTGTTTCCTCTTGCACCCATAGGTCCTCTGTGGGAGGGAGTACGGCAGCTTTGACTAATGCCCCTGACCAACTGCAGAACTTAAGCCTTCTTATGTGGAATGTATTCTCTGAAAGGGTCTCACTTTGCCTTTGGATTCTCTTAGCTCTTATCCAGCCTCCCACCAGTATTTGTAGATGATAAAGCACGTGGGTAATGCTGAAATATAGGTAAGGAAGAAATTAGCAGTTAAAGAGGCAGCTCTTGATACAAAGTGAGCAGAAGAAAACCCATTCAGAGCACTTATTCTGTGTAAGGCACAAAGTGGCTATTTGGGAAATTTCAACTCTTGACTCTTAAAGAGCTTGTAATCTAGCTGAAGGTATTTGGGGATCCTTTCCTTATAGGAAGTCATCTGAGTTGGAGCTCATTTGATGAGACCATTGTGGGAAAGATGTTTTACAAAAAAAAGCAGTGTGTGGTTTCTGCAGGTCTCTTATGGGTTTCTTGTAGTAGAACTCAGAAGATGCCAAGCTGGTTGGTTTCTTAGGTGGTGTGTTAAAGGCAGAAACACTGGGAAAGGCTTAGGAAGAGTAGCTCAGAAGCTGCTGAGCCATCTTGGCAAGCGTCTTAGAACGAGGGGGTCCTACTTTCTGAGTACGAATTGCAGGATCTCCTTCATTATGGATATTAACGATCCAGCATTTCTAACTGTGGGGAAATGAACTGGGCTGGAATTAGTCCATAAGCATGATACATGTTTAAATAGATTCACATGATAATTAGGAGATGCATGCACATTGGGGGTGAGAGGAAAGACGAGCCTTTCCGCTTTGCTGCATGAGCTTATTTTAGCTAGAAAGAAAACTGGAGTGTGCCAGGCAGTTTCTCGGCCTCTTTCCAGCTGTCATAGCCACGTCAGGTGCACTAGATGTCACTGTGTGAACTTCCACTGAATGAAAGATGACTAGAAGAGGAAAAGAAAGGTGAAATTTTAGTCTGCTGATACTGTTTCATATTCAGCATTCCTCTCCCCTTTTCTTTTTAGTATCAGCTATTTTTAAAATTACGGAACGCACACATTTGCACAGTTTGGGATGACTAGGTTATCCAACTAAGAATCGTTCTCTGACTCTGGGGACGGTTGTTCCCTTCAGGATCACTAAAGGGAGATCTGTTTGTACATGTGGTCAGGAATGTAGTAGAAGGAGACGTGTGATTTTATTTTGAAAGAATTAAGCCTTGAATGTCTTGTCCTGAGTCTTACTGTATCATTTACACCAAATTTCATCTTAATGGCATGTTCCCCCCTCAGCAGAAAGAAAAAATGATAGTAAAGAAAAGAATAGTTAAATAAAAGGACAGTAATGGTACAATAAGTAAAAATATTTTGACTTTTAAGTTCTCCCAATGACAACTCATTTTCAAATATTTCATTTTGTTTCATTTCATTTGCCAATTTTCTTTCTCTTTAACCCCTCCCATGCTAACATAATTGAAAATTTTGTGGTCTTGTGCCTGTGGTCTCATATTTATAATAGACAGTGTCATCTCGTACCCAGTGCCTGACCTCAAAGAGATCCTTAGTCTAGGAAATGATCCTATAACTGGAAGACGTGCCTATGCCAGCGTAAACGCCAGCACCACACTTCCCCTGTTTAAAGGCCGTGGAAGATTCAGACGTGGTGCTGATAAAGAAGAAATACGGACAGACCCCCTGAACCAGCCATGAATCATCGCTGTTCCTTAAGATGATACAATTTTTCCCGTGCCTGAAAGCCTAGAATCTTTCATTCTCTGTTAAGTAACTCGGTAGCATCTCGCCTTAAAAATATATGGCCCATAATCAATTAGGGCCTGGAGAGACTGTTATTCTATATTTTGTGCCATGCCTGCAGCATTTTGTAGTGCCCAATAAATATTTTATAATAATGGCTGCCTGCCAGAATGTGTCATAGATAACCTTTATTTTCAGGCAAATGGTGGATATATACCTCGGCTTTTTGACACCTGTGGCTTGTGTGTTCTTCATGTCTATAAAAATGGTGACACCTGGGAGTCTGCAACCTTTTTTTGAGCCAAATGATGTCCTTTAGAGTTAAAGATAGTATATGCGTGATGCAGACCTATAGAGTTAGCAGACAGGTATCAAACAGAAGTTAAGCTTTAATTTAGGGGGTACTCCTGGTGGCTTTTATAATAATAATAATACTAGCTAACACGTGACTAGCATTACCTATATAGTGTTGTATACACTTTCTGTATATTGACTGACCCATTAATCCTCACAAGGCAGTGGAGTAGGGAGTACTATTATCTCCATTTTGCAATGGTGGCACGTAGAGGAGTTGGGTTACTTTTCGATGCTATGCAGCTGGTGGGTGGCAGAGCTGGAGCTGGGGGTGTAAATCCAAATACTCTGGCTCCAGAGATCCTGCTGGCCTGGAGAAACTGAACCCCTCCCCCCGACCCCCAGAGGTAGCTTTAGGTACTTTGCTTTTCATCTTCTGCTGGAACCTCTCTGGGCTTCAGTTTCCCGAGAGTTGAAGGGACTGGTATGGCTAGTTTACCTCTTAATTCATTGCCTCTTCGGAATCCTTTGATTCTGTATTCTACCAGAGGTGTTCTAGAGAGTGTTCAGTGGAATATTCTAGAAGTGGATTGGAATCTGGGTAGTGGAGCAAGGGAGAGAGTCAAAGGTACTCTCCTGGATGCCTGAAAGTATGGTACTGCCACTAAGGGAGATAAGAAAGTCAACACCTGGCAAGGCCATATTTGTACTCATGCAAAGTTAGTTTTTGCAGGTGGAGAAGCATGTCACTACGTTCACAAGGCAACTGGTAATATGGTTACAGAACAGCATTTCTCAAACTCTGGCTTATGGACCACATGCATCAGAATTACTTGGATGCTTGTAAGAAGGAACCTCTTGGGTTCCTCTCCAAATGTACTGAGCCACAAACTCCCAGAGGACCCAGGAATCTGCATTTTATGAGGCTTTCTAGGAGCTATTTGAGGACCACTGGGTGAGAACTTGAGGGGCAGCAGTTGGCAATGTCATTTCAGGAGCCACAAAAGGTTAAGAGTTCTCAGAAGGGGAAGAGTATAGCAAGAGAAGTGTGAGATCCAAAGTCACACTGAAGAGGAAGGCCAGAGGGGAGGCCTTTAGAGGTGGGAGGAAGCAAGGCAATGAAAGGAAGACAGGGAGAAGTGCTGTCACTTGACCCTGAGGACATAGATGAAAGTATTTTGGGTAAGGGATGTCGACAGATAGAGACACATTTAGAACTAGGAGTGAGTGTGTGGTGATAAAATGTAGACCCTGAAAACGAGGACTGAAATAAGATGGCGGTATGAAGTGGCGTCATCACAAGAGATGGCTTGTCAAGATAAGCAAAGTCTGTGCTTGTCAGAAAGCCCTTTTGAGTCATAGTCTTATTCGAGGGAGATGCCACGTTGGGCCAAGTAAGGTAGCTTGGGGTAGGCTGGGACCAGTGTTCCTACCCTTTCCCATGTTGGCCTTTCATTAACATTACTGTGGGACAGAGATAAGGGAACTGTTTGTCCTCTGACACCTTGAACACTTTGGCAATGAATGATGAAATTATACTCAAAGACATGAGATATTTTCCACTCATTTGAATGGTGTTTATGTAAGCTAAAATATATCTCCCTCAAAGATATCTACATCCTAATTCCTAGATCCTGTGAATGTTAATGTTACCTTATATGACCAAAAAAAAAGTCTTTGCAGATGTGATTCAGTTAAGGGATCTTGAGATGAGAGCATTCTATATTACCTAGGTGGGTCCTAACTGCAGCCACACATGTCCATAAAAGAGAGAGGCCAAAGTGACCACATGGACACACGCGCACACGCCCACACAGACAGGAGGAGTCGGAGATTCAAATGGTGCAGCCCCAGCCAGAGGATATCAGTAGTGCCCAGAACCTACAAGAGGTGTGGCACGGATTCTCCCCTCTTAGGGCAGGAGGGAGGGAGGAGGGAGGGAGGGAGAAGGAGGGAGGGAGAAGAGTTCTGGGGACACCTTGATTTCAGAAAAGGACTTTGGACTTTGGCCTCCAGAACTGTCAGAAAATAAAGCATGTTGTTTTAAGCCACCAAGTTTGTGGTAATTTGTTCGGCAACCACAGGGAACTAGCACAGTGTCCCATTTGGGAGAGGGGTAACGCGATGCACAGAGAATTCTTTTTTATGTCCTAGCCCCCCAGCTCAGCACCATCTTTATTTCTAGATGGGTTAAAAGTAACATCCTTCACAAAGGCACTTTCAACCACTCCATCCCTCCTTGTCTTCTTGACAGTTTGGAAGGAATTAAAGCACTTTGCTTTTCCCACAGTGACTAATGGAGCTTGCTGTGCTATTAGAGTGGTATTTTACTGTACTTTTTTTGGGTAAATTGTGGAACTCATTACTATAATACTTGAACAAATTTAAACACCTAACTCACACTCCTTTTATTCCTTTCTCCCTGTGTGACTAACTGTAGATACTGCATAATGAAACCAAATAAACTCTGTGAAGTGTGTAATGCCTACTTAATTCTGTCCCTGTTCTCTAAATCAAGTACTTCTCTTTTCTTTCTGACTAGAGCCAGTCATTTAACTCATACAATAATACCCATTTGTCCACATTTAGTTACCTGGAGTTTGTACAGATGGAAGTCAAGTCTAGTTAGATTCTCGGGGCACTTAGTGATTAATGGAAACAACTTTTGTATTAGTGTAAAGATAAGAAGTAGAATTTATAATGCCCTTTGATTGCATTGATGGGTCCCTGCCTTCTTGGAGAGTTTACTCAGAGAAGGAAAACAAGGAAACACAAAAGTGATTATAGAGATATGTACATACCACATACACACACACCTAAGAAACTGGTTACAATTGACCATTCCATTTTTTCCCCCATTATGTTGTCTGTGTGTGGTGAACTCATCGTCTTTTATAGTAAGGAGAATTTGGGTTGAATGTCAACTTGTTTAAAAGTGCAGGTTGGATTTTTATTTTTATTTATTTTTATTTTATTATTATTATTTTTTAAAGATTTTATTTATTTCCTTGACACAGAGAGAGATCACAAGTAGGCAGAGAGGCAGGCAGAGAGAGAGGAAGGGAAGCAGGCTCCCTGCTGAGCAGAGAGCCTGATCGGGGGCTTGATCCCAGGAAACTGGGATAGAACCCCACATTGGGCTCTCTGCTCAGCAGGGGGCCTGCTTCCTCCTCTCTCTGCTTGTTTCTCTGCCTACTTGTGATTTCTTTCTATCATATAAATAAATAAAAATCTTTAAAAAAAATAAAGCAGGACAGTATTCAGTTATTTCATATTACATGTCGTGCAGATCAAATTAACTGCTAGTTTTTAGAGATTAACAGTCCTGTTTTTTAAAAATCTAATGAATGGGGGCGCCTGGGTGGCTCAGTGGGTTGAGCCTCTGCCTTCGGCTCGGGTCACGATCTCAGGGTCCTGGGATCGAGCCCCACATCAGGCTCTCTGCACAGCGGGGAGCCTGCTTTCCCCTCTCTCTCTGCCTGCCTCTCTCCCTGCTTGTGATCTCTGTCTGTCAAATAAAAAAAAAACGAATAATCTTAATTAACTTGAGATATTTTTGAGCTCCTCTTTTGCCTTGATCCTTTCTTTTATGAAGCTATTTTGTGACATACCTGGCCTAACCCAAATTGGGTTGAAGTCTCGACTATATTTCATGCAAGCCTCTTCTTACCCATTTGATTTTAATGGTTGGGAAGGCTGGAATTATGAGTTAGGAGGGAGAAGCCGACTGTCTGAGTATTCATGCATTCAGCCCCGAACCTTTTAAATGTACTCATCACTATTCAGGAAGCATAATTCATGTCTCCATCAAGAAAGCAATTGCGAGGATAAATTTTTCAAAACTGTGGGGGGAAAAAGAAACCTAAAATGAATGTATGTCTCAGGACTCCATATGCTTAAATCACCAAGGCTCCATCTTTCTCTGATTACCTTTGTATCCCCAAAGCCAAACTAACTCCCCAAGTAGAAATGGTCTTTAAACTTTCTCAGACTGATTCAGATAGCTCTTTCTCTTTCTGAATCTCTTAAGTGGTTTCTACAGATTTGCCTCATAAACTTCTGACTTTTCTTCCCCTCTGGCTCCATTTTCAGTGGCATTGTGATTGGACCCATGTAGACTTCGGGTAGCTCTTTGATTGTGATTTCAGGCTCTCAAACTAGAAATGCTTCCTGGCTTGGTTCACTCTTTCGGCATAAACTACAGCACTAACAATGAATAAAGAAGTAAGGATGCTGGTGCTCATTCTTCCTATTTTGAAGTTCAAGCCAGGGACCCAGGTAGGCAACCACTAATTATAATGAACCATAAATGAAAGACCACTTCCCCATGACTACCAGGAAGAATAATACAGGGCCTAATAGAACACATTTTCAACCAATATGAAATGCAGAATTACTGTATGATTGGATTGTCTTACATGGAAAACACTACCAGTCTCTAATATTTGTGGGGCCTAGAACAAGAGGATCCCTTCCTTTCCTACTTTGGACTCCTTCCCACACCTTGAGAGGCTTTATGTAATGCTGATGGACACCCCAGCCTGCAATTGTAAAGGTCTCTTTACATCCTGCCACACAAACAGCTGCTCTTTGGCCATTCTTCACATGGTCCAGGGCATCATCCCAAGTAGACACACACAAAAAGTCCCTCAGAGGACGCTTAGAGAAGTGAGGGTCTTACTGGCAGGGACATCTAGGTTCCTGGGTATGGCCACATGGTTTAGAAGAGGGAAGAGGCACAGGCTCCATGTGGGCTATCTTGGGACCCACAAGCTATTTCCCATGTAGAATGTTAATAGCTGAAAGAGTAGTGATTTGGAGTCTCAGAGCTTAGAGCTGGTTCCTGAGTTGCCTGGTGGTAGGACTGGAAAGACAGGTTTTCCCCCTGGATCAAGTTAGAGATGTATTTGTTTCACAATTCATAACTCCTTTTATTCCCTTCTTTTCTCTTTCCCCTTCTTTCTTCCTGTCACTATTCTTCAATGCCTTTTATCTTTCTTCATTCTACAAATATTTAAGAATATCTTGTTCTAGAATCTTGCAGTTGGATGAATACTGATGGTTTAATTGAGCACTTGTTCACTAATGTGCAACTCTAGAGTAGTCTTTGTATTCACTCAGCAGCCCAGGTGAACCACGGAACAGAAGGAAGTCAGCTGGTATAGTTTGGAGACATTTTTCCAATAGGCCCCATAAGACATTCCTTTTGGTCTTTAGTTTCCAGGTTGGGTGAACCCAGACTCTTGCATCGGCCATGTTGCCTTTTGCTGTTAATAAGCTTCTTTTTTATTTGGTTCAGTCTCTAATGGCACAGAATCTGCCTGACAACATGCACACACTGGGCCTATTCATTTTTAAGAGTTAGAAGATTTAAAATATGTGGTAGTAAAAATATAAAGCCTCTTAGTTTATTGAGATGATAAAAGTGATGGGGAGAGGCAAAAATCTCTGTACCACAAAATAATAAAAGATTTAATTTTTAAATATTCTCAGTATAGTATTAAAGGATGAGGCGGCCAGGACATATTGGGAGAAGCAAAAAACAAAACAAAATAAAAATCCACAGATATTATATATTTTGGCTTTTTTCTCATTAACCAAAGAAATGTAATATAAAGAAACATTACAACTTTTAGACACTGTTATTCAAACTCTATAGACCTGTGCTGTCCATCACAGTAGCCCCTAACCACATGTGGCTATTGAGTCCTTAAAATGTAGCTAGTCTGAACTGAGGTTTGCTCTAAAAAGTCGCAAAAGATAAAAAATCGCACTGAATTTTGAAAACTTACTAAAAAAAAAAGATTAAATAAAATATGTTATTAATATCAGCTTCACTTGGTTCCTTGGAGTTTTTAATTTGACTGCTAAAAATTTTTATATATACTGGATGTTTTCTTTCCATTGGATAGTGCTCATGGAGATGGCTCTGAAAGTTGAAAGTTGATGTCTGTCACATTCTATAAGTAAAATTCATATACATTACACATTATATATATATGTAACTGTGGAAAATTATTGAGAGTTTGGGTGGGTGGTTTGCACCTTTGCTTCAGAATTTGCTGCGTCTCTGGGAGCAATGACTGAATGATGCTTTGGCCTGTCCCATCCCTCATCTTTGTGTGAGTGGCTCCCTCCGGTCATTTTCTCCACTCCAAGGTTGTCCCTTCATGGAAGCTTCCCTGAATACTCCAGCTAAAGCAACCTCAGTGCTGCTTTTACCCCATTCCCCATTCATTCTTCCACAATTTTATTTTCTTTGTACTATACCACTATCAGTGATTATCTTGCTTGCTTTCTAATTTATTTTCTCTCTCCTACTGGGATGTAAGCTGCATAAGGACGGTGAGAGTGACAGTATCGAAATAGATTATCACTGTATCTGATAAGGAGTTAATATCCAAAATAGCTAAGAAGCCCATTCAACTCTACAACAAATAACAAAATAACCCAATTTAAAAAGGGGCAGAGGACCTAGTAGATCATTTTTCCAAAGAAGACATGTAAATGGCCAACAGAAATATGAAAAGATCATTAGGGAACATCGCTAATCATTAGGGAAATGCAAATCAAAGCCATGGTGAGATAGCAGCTCACACCTGCCGATAGAAGGAAAACTCAAGAAATAACAAATGCTTGCAAAGATGTGGCCAAAAGTAACCCTTGTACACTCTTGGTGGGGATGTCAATTGGTAGAGCCACCAAGCAAAACAGTGTGGAGTTTCCTCAAAAGCTTAAAAATAGAAATACCATATGATGTAGTAATCCTACTTCTGGGTATATAGCCAAAGGAAATGAAATCATTATCTCAAAAAGTTATCTGCACTTCCATGTTCACTGCAGCTTTACTTGTAGTAATAGCCAAGGTATGGAAACAACCTAAGTATCCATTGATAGATGGATGGACAAAGAAAATGTGGTGCGCGCGTGCGCGCGCGCACACACACACACACACACACACACACACAGATATTATGCAGCCTTTAAAAAGAAGTAAGTCCTGCTGATTGCAGCAACGTGGATGAACCTCGAGGACATGACACTAAGTAAGAATAAGCCAGGCATAGAATGACAGATACTTTGTGCTATGACTTGTATGTGGAGTCTAAAAAAGTTCACTCCCAGAAACAAAGTAGAATGATGGTTGCCAGAGGCTGAGGGGTGCGAGAAATGGGGAGATGTTCATCAAAGGGTGCAAACTTTCACTTACGGGATAAATGATTTCTGGGGAATCTAAGGCACAGCATGATGGTTATAGTTAATAATGCTGTATTGTATACTTGAAATTTGCTAAGAGAATAGATCTTAGATGTTCTTACCACATACACACACACACACACACACACATACACAGGTAACTATGTGAGGTGTTGGATATATTAATTAGCTTGATTGTGGTAATCATTTTACACTATACATATATATAAAATTATACTGTTGTCTACCTTACATATGTGACAATTATTGTTTGTCAATTTCATTTTAAAGCTGGGAAAAATTCTGGGATGCAGGAAATGCTCATAATATAATGCTTAAAGAGAAAAGAAATGATACATACTGTATATAATCCAGATTTTGAAGAAAGTCTATCTAAAGGCTTAGAACAAAATACTAGAAATATACATAAACCTATTAATTAAAGTTGTTATTCTGTGTTAAAATAAATAGTAAATAATTTGATTATCACTACATCCTCAGTGCCACCTTGGCAGTGACCATGGATACACAGCAGGTAGTAGAGTTATTCCACAAATGCCTGCCAGGTGATTTTCTAAATACTAGTACATTAGACTGTAGCCAGCTACACTGAGGTAGCCAAACCCATAGATACATTAAAATTTATAATGTTTTACTTACTCAGCTGTTTATAAGATTTGCATATTTAAGAATGGGGCTGATACTATGTTTACTAATATATATTATATATATATTTAAAATTTTTTTTGAATTTAATTTTTTTTCAGTGTTCCAAACTTCATTGTTTATTCACCACACCCAGGGCTCCATGCAATACATACCCTCCATAATACCCACCACCAGGCTCACCCATCCCCCCACCCCTCTCCCCTCCAAAACCCTCAGTTTGTTTCTCAGAGTCCACAGTCTCTTGTGGTTTGTCTCCCACTCCGATTTCCCCCAACTCACTTCTCCTCTCCTTCTCCCAGTCTCCTCCATGTTATTCCTTATGCTCCTCAAGTGAGTGAAACCATATGATAATTGACTCTCTCTGCTTGACTTATTTCACTCAGCATAATCTCTTCCAGTCCCGTCCATGTTGATACAAAAGTTGGGTATTCATCCTTTCTGATGGAGGCATAATACTCCATTGTATATATGGACCACGTCTTCCTTATCCATTCGTCCATTGAAGGGCATCTTAGTTCTTTCCACAGTTTGGTGACTGTGGCCATTGCTGCTATGAACATTGGGGTACAGATACAGATGGCCCTTCTTTTTACTACATCTGTATCTTTGGGGTAAATACCCAGTAGTGCAATTGCAGGGTCATAGGGTAGCTCTGTTTTTAATTTCTTTTTTTTTTTTTTTTATAGATTTTTTTTTTTTTTTTTTAACAGATAGAAATCACAAGTAGGCAGAGAGAGAGAGAGAGAGAGCAGAGGAAGCAGGCTCCCTGGCTGAGCAGAGAGCCCGATGTGGGGCTCCATCCCAGGACCCTGAGATCATGACCTGAGCTGAAGGCAGAGGCTTTAACCCACTGAGCCACCCAGGTGCCCCTGTTTTTAATTTCTTAAGGAATCTCCACACTGTTTTCCAAAGTTGCTAATATATTTAATAATAGATTCAAGTTCTAGGACTATCTTGGGTCCATCTATGGCTTTGGGCAGACCAGTAAAAATTTGGGGTTTAGTTTCATCTCTAAAACGAGGAATTTGAATTAGATTATTGTTCGATAGTCTTCAGGTCTGAAATTCCATGAAGGGTTGGGTTTCATTTGAGTTACCAATTGCTTGAGTCTTTGTCATCCCTTGTTCTATGAGAGGACAGAGCCCTGAGCATAAGTATATAAGTAGGGGAAGAGTTTTGGACTCACTGGTTAATCACTGATGAAGGACGGCCACATTGGGGGTTGTGGAGGACATGGAGAGAAAGAGTTTGATGCTTAAGATGCTGTCAGAGGAGGCTTCTAAAGAGAAGCTCTGCAATCTTCCAATTTATGTCTATGAAGTAATTATGTGTGTATGTGCATGGGTGCTTTTTTCCCTCTTCTATTATATTGTGGCATTTTCCCCTTTGCATATAGAGGGGAAACAGGATAAATTAGGCATTATCCTTTGCTTTGGACAGTGAGCTAAACTAATCATGGGAGGAAATGCATAAAAGACATTTAGAAAGAGAAAAATAGAAAAGAGCTTCAAGGGATAAAGTGACAGGTCCTTGAGACTCACCAAGAAGTGCTGTTCAGCCTCAGAGAGGAGGGCATTGCTGCAAAGGGTGCATGTAAGTGTCTTTTGAGAAGGGCAGTTTCTCTCCAAATGTGTGGAGATAAATTTCTCTATAACCCTGAACTTTCGGCACCAGGTGTCCTTCTCAGTGTTTCAATTTACTTTTATAGACACTTCTTGATGAAGACCTATTCTCTTTTCTTCGTTGTTTATAATGGGTCGTTCGAATATCCGAGTGCACAGTGACCAGGCATCCGAATGAGCAGTACTCTCAGGAATTCATAAACCAACTGCAGATAGGCTACGTGCACCATTTTAGAACAGGGGTCTCCTGGGCCAAGGGGCGATGGGCTGGAGTAGGGGAGATGCTTCTGTGTGGTGATGTGACAGAGCGGGGCCAGTGGGTGGGCGAGAGTCTAGCAGGCTAGTGAAGGAAGAGATAAAACTTTTCAAGACTTTCATTTATCTTGTTTCTCAGTGTTGGAGTTCTTGAAGAGTTCAGGTATAATCACAGCCTTCTGTTGCAACAGGAAGCACCATCTGCTGAAGCATTCTGTAAGCAATATAACATCTCTCCAGAGATAGTTTAGCATTCAATTCACAAAGAAGGATGGCAGGGACTTGTAAACAAAAGGAAACAACCCAAGCAGTGAAGAATGGGCTGTGCTCTAAGCATTCAATATGTTTCTTTATAGCTGAGAAACCCTGTAATGTTACAAAACCCTCAGAATTCTCGGATGTATTAATTGTTTTGTTTTGTGGGTATGTGTTTAAACTTAGTCTTTGAAACTGCCTCTTCTAACAGATGACTCCTGATTTTTGTTTTAGCTGTGGTTTTTGTTTTCTTTCATGCTTTGCCATTTTTCAGGGGTCAGGGGGGTCATGAGCAGTTATTGGTGGAAAACTTAAAAAAAATAGTAATGAAAACATTTTACAAATGCTGTACTTTGTGTATACCGATGTGCCCGGGGTAGCAGTCCAGCAAAGGCTGGCGGGGGGGTTCAGCACTGTGTTATGAAATGGGGTCTCAACTGTAGAACTTTCCCATTTAAAGCTTTGATATTTTGTCGAAGAAATAACAGTCCCCAAATTTTGGTAGATACCAAAGTAGTTGAAAACACTTCACTCTACCCTAAAGGAGAGTTCTTTAGAAACTGATCCACATCATCAAAAGATCAAATGTGTATGAAAAGTGGTCTCAGTTTTTCTGTAGTCCAATTTGTCTCTGATGAAAAGACATAGTTGGCGGGGGGAGGAATTGGTAATAGAAAGCAAGTGAACCTTTTGGTTTAATTCAATTCTTGAACCAGAGTAGGAGCTCAAAAATTATGTGTACATGAATGAATGATTTGGGGGGGCAAATTAGTATTGATAAAGCCCTCCAATGTCCAGCTTCTCTCATTAGATACACAGACCAGGGAGATTCTTGATCTTTAGTTGCATGTTTTCCAAAATAGTATCTTATTTTATGGTTTATATGGCATAGAAAAATTTACAGAAACATTGACCGTGATTTAAAATTTTAAACTCAGAACATGGACTGTAAAAATCGTGAATTGCAAAATTATAGGGAAAAAAAAATCCCTTAATGTCTCTCCCCTCCAAAAACAAAAGTATAATTCTTACTGCTGTATCATTAAATAAATTAATGATACTCTGTGTGTGCACATGCATGTAGGCACTACACCTCAATAATTGTTTTATCTGATGGTCTTTATTACCTTGTAGAAATTATATTGTCATAATTAAAACAAGTTTCATTATTTTCCACTTCTACTCCTATATAATAGATCACGACCATTTTTGCAGTGGGCCATTAGGCAATGCAGATTGTTTTCTCCTAGATTTGTCGGTTTACTGCTTTTAAAAGAATTAATCATCTGTCCTATAGCTTCCGTTGTAACTCTGCTGGTTTCCACCTGGAAGGAACTCTTGACTTTTTGGAATTACAGAATGTCTGGGGAGGACCGCAGACAACAGCCCCCTCCTGATCTGAGTGAGTTCTGTCGGCTAGTTTGGTTGGCTAGCAGAGCATTTTAAACCGTTTCGAGTCCTTTCGACAACCTCGTGACATAAGTACCTTGTGAAGTAAGTACCACCTCACGCCTGGTTCTAAAACACTCACCTAGTAACTTCGCTTTCCGTCCTCCTTGGGTTCTGCATTTGTGGCTTCTCTGACCTCTCTGGGTGTAGGATTTTAAAACTTCTTGTCTCTATGCAGACATATTTGCCATTTATTGTAGAGCGGAGCAGGCTTTAGGCATTCCTTGCTTCTTCACAATGACTCTGTGTATACACACACACCCAGAAACATAGATGCATTACCCCATGATGTGAACGGATAACTTTACTGACATTATAGCATACGGGTTCTTCCCAGTGGCCACTGATCTTCATTACGGATCCAATTCCAGGGGCACCTGGGGGGGCTCAGTTGGTTAAGCGTCTGCTTAACCGGGGTCCTGGGATCAAGCTCCGCATGGGGGGGGTGTTCTCTGCTCAGCAGGGAGTCTGCTCCCTCTCCTGCTGCTCTCTCTCTCTATCTGTGAAATAAATGAATTTAAAAAAAAAAATCAAGTTCCTATTTTTAGAAGTTTTAAAATAGCACGTATAAACTATTATAATCACTTGTATAATGATGAGAGAAAAGTCTCCAGAGCAGCATTCACTCATTTCTTCAACATCTTTTGTATTGTTGTTGAACATCTATTATATATTAGGTGTTGAGTTCTGACACTGTAACGACCCTATAGGAGATCATTGATTTGGTATCACTTTGTAATTTCTGTTGACTACAGTAATGGGTGATAACAATGACACAGTGTGGCCAAGGAATAATTTTTCATTTTGCCTATCATGGGCCAGCTCTTATTCCTCAATTCTCTTATCTAATGTCATTGCCTGGAAGATGGTCTTTAAGTTAGTTAGCTCCTAGGGACACTTAGCTTAATATGTGTTTCTAAGACTAGTTGCCTGATTTATCATCTCTGAGACATCGATCTCTCTGAATCCTTTATATTTTGCTGTGGTGTTCCTGGCCATGAGTAGGGGTCTGTGTGGGAATAGGAGGGCCCCTCCGTATCTCCTTGCGTAGGAGAGTCATTTCCTGCCTACAGTGTGACTTGCAGTAGGAAGCCCACTGGGTGGTGCTCTGTCACTTTCTGCAGAAGGCTACTAAATGTCACCCCTCCCCCCATCCAGATGCACTACTGGTATGGTAGGATAATGGCCCCTCCACAATGTCTATATCCTAATCCCCAAAACCTGTGAATATGTCAGCCTGTAGTTTGCCCCAGCTCTGAGCCCTTCTCACCTGTGATTAGGAAATGCGAAGAGCAGTGTCATAAATTCCACTGATGCTGAGCCAGCAAAAATCACAGACACTCATATGCATTTGTGAGCTAAGCAGATACATAACCTTCAAACCTGAGTCTGCCTATCCATATTTTCTACACTCCAAATTTCTGACAGATACTTTTCCTGTTATGTGAATTTATGAGACTGGCCTCAGCTCCTGGCCTTCTGAGTGCCTCTGTCCGTTGTCCCTCCCTGTTATACCATGGCTGCTAGAGCCTTCCAGAAACAGGAGCCGGTGGTGGGAAGTGTCTTAGGTTCTGCTCCCCTAACTGAGCAGATAACCTCAGCTTTGGGCTTTAGCATTCTTCCACATTAGTGCTTCTATCATTAAAGGCAGTTACAGTTTTCTTGGTGTCTTCTCTAGCCTTTTAATTTATAGGGTTTCCCAAAGAGGAGCATGAGGATATCTATCTCATGGTTAATGATTTCTCATTGCTTGTTGAAGTGCTTGAGGGCCCTGCTATCAGGGGCCGCTCTCCTCTCCTCATCCTTCTGCGTGTCTCATGTTTCTCCTTTTTTTTTTTTTTTTTAAATTTTATTTATTTATTTGACAGACAGAGATCACAAGTAGGCAGAGAGGCAGGCAGAGAGAGAGAGGAGGAAGCAGGCTCCCTGGGAGCAGAGAGACCGATGTGGGGCTCCATCCCAGGACCCTGGGATCATGACCTGAGCTGAAGGCAGAGGCTTTAACCCACTGAGCCACCCAGGCGCCCCCATGTTTCTCCTTTTTGAAATGCAAGCAGAGAAGCTCATGGATGTGTAACAAGGCAGAATTAGTGATTCTACTTAGGGGAGTTAGGCTGCCCAGGAATGTCTACTAGACTGTTTATGACAGAATTCCAAGTTCCATTGGATTCTCTGAACCCCTTTATATGTGCCCTAATCCTTGGTTATAGTTTAACTATTCAACTAATAGTTGTGTTTCCAAATATTGTGACTTCCTCTTGCAATGTTATTGAATTTGGGGACATTCAAATACAAAGAAGTTAAGTGAATTTCCCATATAACCTAAATGGTTAGTGTTCCAATTTCCTATTGCAGAGGTACTGGCATTTGAGCATAGGTCTTTCGACAAGAGTTGTTGGTGGATTTGGTGAGAGAATTTTCCTTGGTGGTCAGTAAAATCCATGAAAAGATTTAGAAGCAACATTATATTTTGAAAGCAACATTATTTGGAGAATTATGCATTAAACAATTGCTTTAGAAAGGTCTCCAAAAGGAAAAAATGAAACAAGATGGGATCGGGAGGGAGATAAACCATTAGAGACTCTTAATCTCACAAAACAAACTGAGGGTTGCTGGGGGGAGGGGGGAGGGAGAGGGTGGTGGGGTTATGGACATTGGGTAAGGTATGTGCTATGGTCAATGCTGTGAAGTGTGTAAACCTGGTCATTCACAGACCTGTACCCCTGGGGCTAATACTAATAATACATTATATGTTAACAAAAAATTATAAAAAAAAAAAAAAGGTCTCCAAGTTCTTATTAGAAATAAACTATCCGGGACGCCTGGGTGGCTCAGTTGGTTAAGCGGCTGCCTTCGGCTCAGGTCATGATCCCAGCATCCTGGGATCGAGTCCCACATCGGGCTTCTTGCTCGGCAGGGAGCCTGCTTCTCCCTCTGCCTCTGCCTGCCACTCTGTCTGCCTATGCTTGTTCGCTCTCTCTCCTTCTCTCTCTGACAAATAAATAAATAAAATCTTAAAAAAAAAAGAAACTATCCACAGAAATCCAGAAAACTGCCAAGTAGATTTACTTTCTGAAATCAGGAGCATTTTTTTAAAATTAAAATAAAAAGCCACAGGCCAGGCATTGTAACACCCTATGAGGTTGGTACTGTTGTTATTGAAAACTGACCTCTGACCCAAAATGTACCTTGAAGACAGAGTTTGGGATAAAGAAGAACAAGAGCTTTATTGCTTTGCTCAGCAAAGGAGGCTGCAGCAGGCTATAGCCTTCAAAATCTGCAACCCTGTCCAGAGGAAAGAGGTAGAGTGGGCATATTATAAGGAAATACAGGATCTAGCCAGTTTTGACAGGAATTGTACATGTGCCACCAGCCTCCTTTGTCATGTCTTTAGGGTGGTGCTGGGTTCCTAAAGCAAAAGGCTCTGAAGGGAGGATGGGTTTACAGAAGAGAGGAGAAAGGTTATTTTCAAATGGAATTTCACTGAAGCATTAGTGCAGCCATTTTGATTTTTGTTCAACTTTATGCTTTTAAGCGGTTTCATTATTATTCCCATTTTGTACATGAGGAAATTGAAGGCCTGGAGAGGTTACATACATTTTCCCAGGGGTCATAGAGCTTGTGGCAGAGCTAGGACTTGAACCCTGGCAGTCTGACTCCAAGGAGCATATTAAGACTACATTATGCTGCTTCTTAAAAACAGATACAAGCAGAGAGCAAGTCCAGCAGATTTGGCCATTATCGGGGGGTTGACTGCCAAGGTCGTGGTGGTGGTGGAAGTGTATGAAGGGGAGAGAATTTAAGATGATTGACTGAAGATTTCTTACAAAGAGCTACCTCCGCTTTAACATTCTAGTGCACCTTATCATTCAGCGTACTTGAAACTTTCTTTAGTGTAATTCTCTTCCATGGCGAAGTTTTTGTTGTCCACCTCCAACACTGAACTGCCTCGAGAACCTTAGTGGATGGTGTCAAGTCACAACATGCCGTAGAGATTCAATAACCTACAAGAGGTAGCTGTTCAGTGACGGTGTGCATGTGATGGAAAATTAAGCAAACTTGACCTGGTGTCCTACACAGTTCAACAAACAAAAGCTCTTCCAGGCTTCCTTTGAGGTTAGATAGATAGATAAAATGAAATTTAAAAATCTGGTTGCTCTTCCTTATGTGCTATAAAATTCAGAAAAGACATGTCTAAAAATAACCTCTTAACCCTCAAATTGCTCAGTTTTACCCTCCTCTTACTGGAGGAAGGAGAGTTTTATAGGATCCATTTTCAGAGGCCAGCATGTACCTTGTGGGCCAAAGAGTTGTTGAACACCAGGAAGCAACAGCCAAAATAACATCTTTTACTTGTGTACTTGTGTACTGTGTCTGTATAAGCCCCTCTTCTACATGGAATTTCATGTTCACCTAGGCCAGTGCTAGGGTATCGGAAATATTTTCACCTGGCCTCTGAACAGCCGAGGGTTAATGAGGTTTCGAGAGTGATTGACAGTTATGTTAGTCACACTCAGTATGTATGACTCTTGAACCTAGGTCTGTTTATGATAAGCCCAGGACTCTTTGTACTGCAGGGCTGCTACCCTGATTCTTCCCTTTCCATTCCCAGGGAAAAGTGTATCTCCAGCTCTCTGCAGGCAGAGGAAGCCAACGTGTTGCGCCTTTATCTTCCCTCTGTGGTCCTATCCCACACTCAGCACACTATATAAGAGATTACAAAATTTTGGTGGTCCCAGAGCCCAAAGAATCATGTTCAAGTTTCCTTTTGCAGTAGGTGACTCTTTCAAGATGTGGTCCCTGTACGAAAACTGTACAGATCTTAAAAGTTGTACACCATGCATTTTAACATCCATTTACTGCTCTTCTCGCTGAGGGGACAAGGGTAGATTTCCAGAGACCATAATCACAAATTCTTTGTGGCATTTGAGGTTTGACCACATCAATCTTATTTAACTGATAGGCACTTATATTCTCGTGTTGCAACTTGTATCTTGCCTGTGCTAGATGAAGGGGATAAAATAATGATAAAGTCAGTTCTTGTTTTCAAGTAGCTCATAATCTAAAGTGGGAATGTTATAGTCCTGCTCACAGAGAATTATTGCCAAAATTGTAACCAAGAAGGTTAAACTCTTGTCTAAATTTCTTACCGGGATGATTAGGCTTTGCTGGGTATTTTCTGTTTGCCTCTCTAGATCCATCCTCCATCCTTTTTTCCCCTGTTCTGTGTCCTTGGGGCTGACGCTTGTTGACTGGAACAATGGGCTCCCTTGCTTTCTGGCTTCTGGTCGGGTTTGCCCTTTCGTGGGGAGAGATAAAGCTATTTGTTCATTTTGCATTCCTCTTTGGTGGACTGTATTCCTCTTGGTGGCTATTGACTGTATCCTTCTACGTAAGACCATAGCTCGATCTGGGTGACATAGTCCTATAGCTGTAGCTACCACTTTTCCTTTAGATTTCTGAGCCCCTTGGTCCCCCGTCTCCTCCAGGGCGATAAGACTCCCTGCTGTTGCTAGTCATAGAGTATTTCATTCTCTGTGAACTTCCCTTAATCCTGCCCACACCGCATAAATACACTGCTATTAAGCTTTCTTCAATTACCTTTGAATTTGCCATCTGGCTCTTAAAGAACCCCAAGTCATTCAAGTCTCTCCATTATCTGGCTCTAAACTCTCAGTCCAACCACATCTGTCAGCGTGTCTCATTCACAATCTATTCTGGCTCCTCAAAGGACTTCACAATGGAGTCACATTCTGGAAGGGCCCTCTTATCAATAATGTTACCCTGTTCATGAAGACTCACTGTCCCATTCCACTGTCAAAATAAACGTTGAAGTTTGTTTATTGCATTCAACCTTCTCTCCATGTGTTGGCGTGCCTGTCCTCCTTATCAGGCTGCATGCTCCCTGAGGTCAGGGCCTCCATCGTTCTCGCATCTGGAAGTCAGCCCACAGTGAGCAGGGACTGTGCCTTCAGTGGCTAAGGAGTGACCTTGCAGGATGAATACGCAGTTGTTGCTGGTTAATAGTATAATCTGAGAATAAGTAAGACTCTCTGCTTCTGTTTTTCTCACTCACTCCTTGGCTATAGATGGAAGATTGGAAGAAGGGATTTGAAACAAATCAGTTGGGTTTATCATGAACAGTTTTGACGAAAGCACATATTGAGGGGAAAGGATGAAACTTTTCAAGGATGACCATGGCTTGGGACTCTGTATAGAAGATGAAGGGTTCTTTCTTCCACTGATCTTGATTTTCAAGCCCTAACTCTTGTGTGTGAACTCTGTAATATTTGCATTGTGAGGGGAAATTTGGCTTAGCTGTAATTGATAGAAATGAAGAGCAAAAAGGAACTCTGGTTTGAGAGGACTTCTTTTACTAGGCACTACCCAGTTTCAGGGAAGACCTCTAGTATGTAGACACAAGGGTTATGGGGTGTAGAATAGGTCCAGGGGGCCACAACTTGGTGCTTGGGTTGGATTGTTATTTTCTTTTTCATTTCTCTTGCTTGGTTAGTCTGTGTTCCTTCTCAGGAAGATAGATGTCCTATTTTGTCCTAAAGTCAAATTTTTAGTAGTCAGATCTGTTCTTTCTTTTCAGCTCAGTGCTTTGCATGAAGATTAACATTTAACTGTTTTATTGCCAGCACGGATTTCCCAACATGTGGGATAGAGAGCAGCTTTTTGCCCCTAGAGCCCATGGACATGAAGGCTCTACTACTACTGGCTTGCTTTATTACTTGATCAGCACTGTCACTAATGCAAATCTATTCCCCCACATGAGGAGCAACATTAATTTTATGATGTTTACGTACTCTTGCCATAAGGTTAAGCAATTCCTACTATTAAGCTTGATGAAATTGCATTACCTTAATGAAATGCACTTTACTGATAAAGAAGAATGTCACTTTCACAAGTGGAAGCACTGTTAGCAAATTTTTACGAGAGAATTCCCAAAATCATATCTTAATTGCTTGGACAGCTGTGTAGTTTACATAACGAGCAAACAATGCCAAGGTTTTTTATTTCCTTTGTCAGCTGTACTGGATGTTAGTATGCATGGTGGACCTTTTTTGGGCCTTTTATTACTTGATTGCAAATCATTCTTCATTGTTGCCCAAATTTATGGAAGGACATTGCTCCCTGAGGTGCCATTTCCTTTCAGGTCTGTAACTGAACATGACTGATGGCGCCAGAGTAACAGTTGCTTATTACTGCGTTCACTGAGCTGTGATTGCTCCAATACTTTATGTTGGCAGATGTGTTTCCCTAGGAACAGCATCTCTGAGACAGAGGTCATTGATCAAACCCCCTCTGGCTGTTCCATTATGTGCAAATTATTGCTAAAAGCAGAGAGGTTGTGAGGGAGGTGGTGTGTACTCATTGCCGATATAGGGGAGGGAAGTCCAAAAAAGAAAAAGATAGAAATATAGAAAGAAAGAAAGGGAGGGAGGGAGGAAGGGAGGAAGGGAGGGAGAAAGGTAAGTGTAATGAAGCAGAAAAGAATTCCACCTAAACTAGAACAATGTTTTTATAATGTGAATTAATAAGGAAAAGGAGGAAATTAAGTGACTTTGAGAGACATACAATGGGAAAGGAGTCAGATTTTATCATTCTGAGGTAACCTCTGAATGTTGGGCTTGCTGACAGCATTCTTGGCCACTGTCCATGCCTAGAAGAGGGCATGTTTGTGGGCTGTACCCAGAGCACTGTTGTCCTAGTAGGGTAAGGACTAAGGTAGTTAAGTGGCCAAGGCACAGCACTCTCTTCCACCCAGTTCTGGGCCAAATATTTGGGAAATGCTGGAGACATACAGGGATCTCGTCCTTCAGCCTCCTCTGGGCTGGGATGGAAGCAATAATGGATTGACTGATAAATGGGAAGCACTTAAATCTAGACTGTCCTTTGCTCAGGCTTGACAGAGTGATACTTTCTTAACTGCAGCAGTGGCTCTTCTCAGCAGATTTCCATTCCAGGAAAGACAGATTGTCATCCCCCATCCATGTCTGTCCTTTGCTTGCTTCAGTTAGACTATGGAATGGCTCAGGTAGAAAATGTGGCCTACACAATTCAGCAGGACTCTGGCGCGTCCTCCTAGCCACACAGCACTACCCCATTTCTCACGCCCACTTGTCTTTAGTGTTGGCAAGACTCCCTTTTTTATCATTGCAGTTCGGTTCTCCTTATTTATAAAATCTTTCCTCATATTGAATCAGATTTTCCCAGGGTCTCAGTCACTCCCCTGATACACATTAGAGGCTTCTGGAACAGTGAATGCTAATTCATGGAACATTGATGTAGTCTTTAGGGTATTGCTAGGGACTTCCTAAATATTGTATTTACCCTCAGGGTAGCTTGATGTAATCCCTTCATAAACCCCGAGGAAAGATGAAGAGAGGTATAGGAGCCCATTTACTTGGCAAACAGAAGCCAAGTGAACCTGTTTTTATACCAGAGTGACTGCTAATGTTCTCTGTGGGTGGCAGGCAGATTTGACACCCTTCTTTTCCCATGGTAATTGCAGTCAGTGGTGTAGGTACTTGTTAAAGAATGCTTTTCAAAAAGAAGTAAAAACAGCACTCTCATACATATGTAAAATGACTATATCTTGAAAACTTTGTTTAGCTTATTAATTAAATGAGGGAACTAATAAGATGTTAGGACCAGTCACAGGACAATCTAAAGAACAGATGTATTTACAGATCAGGAATATTGAAATGAATTTGCAAATGGGTTCAAAACTGGCTGGGGGGGAGGAGGGATTTTAATTAATTTGCATGTCTTAGGATAAGAATTCGCATTGCTACTAATTTATAAAAGTGTAATGTTTACAGAGTTATGGAAAGTGTAGTTGAGACCATATAATAGCTGTAACAATAAATGCAATTTATTTGATGCTGGTGTTAGGATTTTTTTCAAAAACCAATTAAGTTTCTTGTATAACATGATTTTGTTCAAATGTTCTTTCAGAAGAAGGGTGTTGGCTTCTTGAGAAATATGTTTGTTTGTCTTCCTCCCCCATCCCAGTCTACCTACAGAATAATTAGAGATTAAAGATGAAATAGTTTACTAAGAGTAGGCAGACATTTAAGTAGATAATTTAAGTGATAAGGTAAACCTTTACACAAAGGGAGTATAGAGGAGGGTGAAGAAAGACATTTTCCCATGTTAACCCATCTCAGTGATTTTCTTCCAGCTTCTTCAAGTGATGAACATGAGGAAAAAGTAGAAGAGATGACTGGGAAACAGGCTGAGGACACATTGTAGACGTCCTTGAATGCCAGGATAGAGAGTTATAGTTAATTAGGATGACAGTGAGCTACCTCTGGTTGTTGAAATAGAGGGGTATTATTGGAGCTGTGCTTCAAAAAGTACCTGGGATGTATCTGGAAGTATCTGGATGACTCAGATGAAAAAGGGATGAGAGTGGAGGCCAGTTAGTTATTCTAGTAGTTACAATGTGAGGTAGTAAGAGTTTGAACTATAATGTAAAGTGATCACAAGTCTTACTTCAATTAGAGCTATAGAGTATGGAATATTGGCTGTTCAAGTAGCCCAGATATGGAAGCAAAGAATGATATATGGCTTGGCAACTACTTTGAGGTTTAGGATGATAAAGAATATTAAGAAAAATAGAAATTTCCGCAGAAAGTGGCATATGGGGGGAAAGGATATATTCAACTTTGTAACCACTGTTTTTGAGATGCAAATAGATGTTCATATGAAGAGGCCTACAAAACTAATGGAAATGTTCTGAGTGACACAGTGAAGAAGAGGCTAGAGAGGGAGAGAATCTGTGGGCTGCCTACACTTGGGGGAGCAGGAAAAAATAGAGCTAACAATGGGGTTGAGATTGATCAGAGATTGGTAGGAGGAGAGCCAGTTTCAGGAAGATGAGAGAAGTTTCAGTAAAGCTGAGGTTAGCAGTGTCAAACACTATGGAAAAGAGATGGAGAGTAGGCACTGAGATGTGGTCACTGAGAAGGGAAGGCTGGTAAGAGGTAAGTGGATGGAGAGCCAAAAACGGGAATGAAATTAGAATAGTTGTTCCATAAATTGTTATTGGAAAGAGGGTAAAAGGAGGAGGAGGGAGACATGGAATGATGATAGCCTGGTCAGTGTGGAGGTAAGTGTTTTAGGACATGAGAAAATTGAGAATGTTGCTTAATTTGGTTGAAAGAACTTGGAGAGAGAGATTAAAAATGAGAAACAAGGAGGGGAGAATTCTGGAACAAAACAGGAGGAAATGGAATCAAGTGACAAAATAGAGATGTACTTTGAGACCAAGTGGAAGGGAGTTGAAAAGGTCCTATCTTATTGAATTGATCTTGGTAAGGGTAAAATTGAGGGGTCATAGGTAGGGTAGGAGGTGGGGGTTTAGGAGAATGAAGAAATTTTGAACCCTTTGCTTAAGAAATATGAGAAATACCTAAGAGGGAACAAAAGGATAACCAGGCAGCATCAAGAACTCACTTTAAGTTAATAAAATTGCATTTGTAGAACTGTGCTTCATGAAGTATTTGGTGACTAATGGAGCCATGTTACGAGGGAAAGTAAAAGGTTGGAGTATCTATGAAGGTAAGGTGGTATAATGCGGGGAGAGGGGAGAGTAAGGGATTATGCTAAGGTTGTGATAAATGACGGGTTATTGGGTCCAGGCCAGTTAGAGAGTCAAATGAGGGTCCTTGCCTATCCATCAGGCATGGCAGAGTTCAAGGATTTAGGGGTCATAATGATTATAAAGTAGAGTTATTGAGAGTGTGGAAATTAGGAAAAAAAAATGGAAGGAGATGAGCTATGACTGGAGAAAAGGAATGCCTGGAAGTCAGTACCTTGGAGGGGAGCGATATCTAGAGGTTATGGTGAGTACTATCTGGTCATGTAAGTGGGTGACACATTGAATTGAAGTGGACTTGTGCCCTGTGAACTGAGAGAGGACATTTGAGGCCTTTGCATTCTAAGATCCACCATCACATTCAGGGGAAATGGCAAAGTTCTGAGGCTGGTGACTGATGTGTGTGTTTGCAAAGAAAGAAGAGAGCTTATTGAGGTCTATAAATGATGAGAGGTCATTGTATGAAGGTAGGAGGCTTGGAAGTGGTTCCATCTATTGCATTTATGAGAAGAGTGTGGAAACATAGTTGAAAAAGATTTTGGAGGCTGAGGATAACTTTCCCTGAGAGTTTTTAAAAAAATACAAGTAGATGGGGATGCCTGGGTGACTCAGTCAGTTAAATGTCTGCCTCTGGCTCAGCTTATTATCTTGGGATCTTGGGATTGAGCCTATGTAGGGCTCCCTGTCAGTGGGGAGCCTGCTTCTCTCTCTCCCTCTTCCCCCACCCCCACTTGTGCTCTCTCTCTCTCAAATAAATAAATAAAAACCTTGAAAAAAAATAGAAGTGGATGAGTGCAAAAAAAAGTTAAATGTATAAAATAATTTATTCCTATTTTAAAGTAAAGAATGGACTTGATCTAAAAATATTAGCACAATTTTTATAGATAGGAGGTGTGTGTGTGTGTGTGTGTGTGTGTGTGTGCATGCACACAGGCTGGTACATGTTTACATGTTTAAAGCAACGATATAGATACAGATGGTTGGCAAGGTATAGAGGTAAAGTTGTTATGAGACCACGACCAAATATTTTCCCCTCATTTTCTTGCTAGTCTTGGGCCATTTCACTGCTAATCTGCACATCCATCAAATAAACAGGGAGGCAAAATGGAGAGTTAAATTACAAATCTGTCGATTTTGTTATTCTTGGCAGTTCAGGTTCAAGTTCTGGTATAGGCAGAATTTGAAACAAATGACAAAAATTAGATTTCTTGATTGTGGGAACATTGTCATGGATTATGAGTAAACTTATTGAAAAGCTACACACATGGGTTAGATATATGGCTTCTTTGGGTGTTCTATGGAGTTGGAATGCATTTTTTTTTCAGTGAAATCTAGTCACCAAACTTGCTTTTCTTTAAGATTTTTATGCTTTTTTTATAAGTTAGAAAGCAACAACAAAAAGCCATAGAGCATCTGGGGAAATACATTGTAGTGGGCATGAATTTCATAGGCTGCAGACTCAGATGTGCAAAAAATAAAACTTAGCTTCTGTTTCACACCCTTTTTGAGCTTCAAACCAGAAAACTTAGTTTCCCTGATTCAAGATAAAGCCAGTCAACTATATTTTTCAGACATTTCAAGATAAACATGGTCAAAACTAGTGTTCTTACCCTCCCATTCCTCCCCAGTGTATCAGCTAAGTTCTTACAGTCTTTTGGGCTGCATGACATTATCAAGGGAAGGGGGCACTTAGTTCATGATTGTCCTTGGTCCCCAGCTGGGATCCACAAAGGTGTGTCTAATCTTCGCTGGTCATTTGCTCATTGTCCTCTATTACTAACTGGTATCCACTGTGACTCCCCATTTGCCATGGCCTCTGGTTAACATGTCAGGCCATATGTTTCCTTTTTGAACCACTCATGAGGTCCTGCTGGGCAATGAGCCATCTCTCAACCATATGAATCCCTCTTGTGGGTCCTAGACATTTTCTTTTCTTTTTTTTTTCTTCCTTTTTTAAAAAAATTTAAGCTTTATTTAAACATATAATGTAACCCC
>RCUC01163397.1:0-48602 GCA_003697995.1 Taxidea taxus jeffersonii | reverse complement strand
GGTGCCTTCCAGAGAGGAAGGTGGGCCTCTGTCCCGAGAGTACCATCACTCCTCGCACCCTAGCAGGTGCCGAGAAACGGAATCGGGCCACCTGGGTGAGGGATGGCAACCGCGTTCCGTGTGCAAACCGGCCCTAACAGGGGCAGCTGCCAGCTGAGCTGAGGCAGGAGCGGCCTCCATGGGAAAGGGTGGGGATTCCCAGGTCTGCCACACACGGGAGAGGGGCAAAGGAGCCCAAGCCATGCGTGCGCCACCAGTGACCGAGGCCAGTCCCCTCCCCGCTGGACCAGTAACAGAATTGGGGCCCAGAGAGGGAAGGGACTTGACCTGGTGCCCCAGCCAGTTAGCAGCAACTTGGAAGAAGCCACTGTCAGCTCAGATCCTGAAGGAAAAGGAGGCACCATGGGGACGGCAATGGTAACAACAAAGGGACACATACGGCTTTATGTGTGAGCAGGGACTTGGGGGTTCAGAGAGGGAAATGGCCGGCCCTTTGTCTCCTAGACAATAATTCTGAAGCTGGTCCCTCTGGGACGGTGGGGCCCAGCCAGAGACCTAGGGGTGAGGGGACACTCTGCAAGGGTAGGGCTGGGTGTAGGACGAGCCCTGAGCCCTGATGGGAGTTGGGCAGTCGCCTCCCCACACTCACCTAACCGGGCAGGCCTGGGAGTTGCAGGCTTCCACCACTGCCGGCTCTGGGGCCAGCACTCTGCACTGGGCAGGGGGCAACGGCCTCAGGAGGGTCCCCTGGGCCTCCACACAACGCACGGTCCTCTCCCGCAGGCCTCCCCCGCAGGAGACGCTGCATGCACCAAAGTCTCCGGCTACCCAGCTGAGGACGAGAGGGACAGAGCGTCAGGGCCATTCCTGTCCCCTCGAGGACTGGCTCAGGAAAGGCGGGGAGAGACAGGCAGATCTGTCCAGCAGACTGGCTTCCCTGCTCTGCACTGAACCCCATGTCCTTGCAGGTTCCTGGACACTGCCCAGGGACAGCCCACTCAGCCCGGTGGCCCCCTGAGTGTCCCAGCAGCGCCTGGGGGGTTCAGTCGGTTGAACTTCTGACTCTTGATCTCAGCTCAGGACATGGGCCCCGTAGCCAGCGAAAGCCCAGCAGCCACGGCAGAGCAAGGGCAGCACTCACTGTGGGGGGCAGGGCCCGGGGGCGCAGGACTCTGGCCAGGCTGCCGGCTGCTGGCTCCCTTCACACCGGGCGGCCTCTACCCACTCATTCCTGGCCTGCTCCAGACAGCCATAGGTCACCCAGCGCAGCCCTGGGAGGGAAGAGGGGGGCTGGGCCACTTCCCTGCAAGGGGCAAACTGTGTTTAAGGCGAGCCCTGCCCCAGGCCTCACCTGTCCCACAGCTCACCGAGCAGGACCCCCGCATGGCGGCCCATGCCCAGGCCTGTGGCTGCTTAGGCTGGAAGTAGGTGAAGGTGATGTCTGGCCGTGCAAGGTCACCATACTCCTCCCCGTAGCGCCTATAAACCTGCAGGAGACAGACGGAGAGCTGGAGGCCTTGTCCGCTGGGCTCCCCAAGGGAGCTCGGCCGGTCCTGGGGCTCTGTGCTCACGGCCAGCCCCAGCGTGGGGCCAGGCTGGAAGGCAGAGCCCCGGAGGCCCCGAGGTTACAGCCCCTGTCCCCACAAGTCCTCATCTGGCCACACGGTACCATCCTCTGTTTGTTAGAATGGGGATTCTCAGGCCCCGCTTGGCAGGTCCTGATGCAGTGGCTCTGAGCAGCCCAGGAATCTGTATTTTACACACACACCGTGAAGTGTGCAGACATAGCTGCTGGGCCCTGGGAACAATGTTCCTGGGGGTGGGGCGGTGGGCGGCCTGGGCTGCACAGGGAGTCAGGGAAGGAGTGCACTACTCCCCAGGGGGCTCCCTGTAGCCTGGGTGGACTCTGGGGGAGCCTCTGCTGTCTCTCCAGCTGTGGGGGCAGAGGCTGGCGCTGCTAGACCAAAGGCAAGGGCCACAAAGCCTCGGACCTCTCCTCAAGACTGTCAGGGCTATTTCAACACATGCTAACGTCCATCTACTCCACCAAGCGCCTTTCTCCGCAAAGCATATGTGGGGACATGAGCAGAGGAGCTCACGCAGTGAGGATGAGCCCGAAGACTCTGTCCCCGAGAGACAGGAAAGCCAGCATCCACCCAGAGCCTCCTCCGGACCAGCGACTGCTGCCAACACTGCCCGGCACGCGCATCCCCTGACCCTCAGAGGCAGGCTGCAGCCTCATGCCCATTCTACAGGGAAAGACTGAGGTCCAGGGGTGGCGGCAGAGGCAGGATGAGAACCTGGCATGCTCTGCGGAGGACAGTGAGGCTTGGGAGAAATTTCGGCTGCTGGGTCGGCCCTCCTGGCACCCATCCCTTTGCTCCAGGACTCCTGCAGCCAGGTTGTTGGGGGGGAGGGTGTCTCACTTTCCCACCATTAGGATGGGGCATCCCAGCCTCTGGTACTTTCAAGATCCAAGCCAGCAAGCACGTTGGTCGCAGCCGCCACCTCTCAGGGTGCACACACATGCGGCGCTGGACACCCACCGCATGCTTAATGCCCCTTACCTTTAAGAGGTGGATCTTCACGCTAATTTCATAATGTATGTATTCTTAGCCCCATTTTGCAGATGGGGAAACTGAGGTTCAGAAGAGTCAGTTCCCTTGCCCGAGTTCTTGCCGAGGCAGGATTCAAACTCCAGTCCACCTGCGTCCCTGGGCCCCAGCCCTTGACCTCTGGGTCTCCCTGTTCCCAGCAGCTGGGCTGCCACTGCTCCAGGAGGGATGCCCCCCACAGTGGGTCTCTAATCTGGGCATCCCACTGTCTCTTCCCCCACACCCTCCTTCGGCCAGGCCTGGCACAGGCCCAATCCCCACCGTGCTTTACCCAGAGCCCCCTCAGCAGCTCTGGTCCCAACACCCCAGTACCTGGGGGGGAACCCCAAGCCCTCTCATGGCCAGCAAGACCCCTGGAGATCTGTCCAGCCCTCCAGCCTCCTCACACGTGGGGTCCCCTCCCTCATCCCTCCTAATGACGCACCCTGTGCACACATCGCCCACTCCCTGCTTGGCCCCGCAGTGTCAGCTCATCTCAGACGCCTGCGCCACAGCCCTCCCCAGGGGGAGCCGGGACCCCTGCACGCCCACGCTCAGAACTCCAGGGACTCCCGTTTGCCCCCCATGTGACTGCTGAGCCCCCCAGGTGACAGCAGGAAGAGGCCCCGCTGGCTCCCCCAGTCCCTCCCGGTCACCTGGATCTCCACGTCGTCCTGGCTGGGTCCCCGGATGTGGATCTCCTCCAGGAGAGGCAGCCGGTCCTCGGTGAGGGCCACTCGGTACCCCACACGGCTGTCCTCCAGGAGGGAGGGGTAGGTGGTGCTGGGAGAGATGCTGGAATTCCCAGCCACAACGTAGTGCCCTCGGATTCGCACTGCTGTGGGGGGAGCAAGGCTGTGGGCCGGGGGGTCCACCTCCCCCACACCTGTGGCAGCTGGGGCGCCAGCCCTCTCACAGAAAAGGTCCTGACTTAAGGCATGGGGTGGTGACAACATGGGGGCGAATCCCCAGTACAACAGCTCTCCTCCCCCGGGCCCCAGCCCTCCGCGGGAAGCCCGTCTGCCCACTGCCCTGGCTGGTCAAGCAGTCTCGGCAGCAAGCAGGGGACACCCTCCCAGATGCCCACAGGCATTTGACCACACATCAGTGGCCCTGCACCTCTGTCCAGAACCTGGTGAGCACTGTTGGACCTGCCCTCTCTCCAAGCCTGCCCACACGGAGCTCTGCAGGCAGGTTTCGGGGGCTCGAGGTCCCCAGGGCCAGCACCCCCACTCCAGATTCCAAGGGCAGGTGTGGCACCCTCTGGAAATCAAGAAACACTGTGGCATCAAGGGGTAAAGGAGGCGGCCTTGCCCAGAGACAGATGTGGGCTTTGCCCTGGGCTTCCAGGAAGGGACTTATGTCACACCGGACAGGAGTATCCTTGCTTAAGGTGGGGACCGGCCAAGCCAGAAAGACCAAATATGTGAAGCCGGACAGCAGCTTTGGTTGATCTCATCCGTGAACCTAGAGACCGAGGCCATCCACGTGAGTCATCAGTCGCTCAACCGTGCGTCGTGTCCACACTATGAAGTCCTAATCAAACCGGACGCTGAGCCCGGGTGAGCTCGGTCTTGGCGATACCCCGTGCCCACTGTCACGCTCCGATGCGGAACACGGAGCCCTCCCGGACTCCGCCCCACCGGCATCTCCGCTCCGGTTTCGTTCACCATCTCCTCCCCCTCGAACAAGCCAGAACCGCGCATAGAGAAGCTCTCAGTGTTCTGGGGGTCCTCCTAGGGACTTATCCCACCTGGTGGTGCTGAGGGAACCCCCTGAGATTGCAGGTGGCATCAGAAGTGTGAGGGCACCTGGGGGCGCCCGGGCGGCTCAGTCGGCGAAGTGTCTGCCTTCAGCTCAGGTCATGATCTCGGGGTCCCGCGATTGAGTCCCTGCTCAGCGGGAAGCCTGCTTCCCCCTCTGCCTCTGCCCCCCACTCATGTTCTCTCTCTCTCGTAAGTACATAAAATCTTAGGAAAAAAAGTCATGAGGGCATCTGGGGGGCGGTGTTTTCTCCGATTCGGTGTGTCTACCCCGGGGGGCGTGCCCTCGGGCCAGCTTACCCAGGTGTGTGAAGAGAGGCCTCCGGTTGGTGACGTGTACGCTGGTCAGGTTGCGGGTCACGGTCAGGAACGTGACATACTCTAGAAGGAAGCGGGGGAGGGGGGGTCTCAGGTCACTGATGTTGGAGTGAAAGGGAGATTTCAGATGTCCCTGGGGGGGGGGGCACCTCGAGGCCAAAAGCTAACAATGGGGTTGCCTCAGGCAGGAGAGGGTGCCCTGTCACCGGGGGCCAATCCAAGCCAGGCTGGACGGCCACCTTCCAGGGGGCTGCCCGGCCCAGGCGGAGGGACTGAATCCCAGGTTCCGGGCTCAGCATGTGGCCCACCACAGGGAGGGGGGACTCCATGGCTCGGCTGACCCTCCAAGCGCCTACTTTGCGAATGACTTGACCTCTCAGAAATCGATCCAAGTCCCGGGCTTCCCAAGTATAACATCCCTTCGGACAGGATTCCTTGGGGAGGAGAGGAGAGGCCAGGCCACTCCTCACTGTCCCCTGTCCGGGTCTTATCACAACTACCCTGAAGTGCACTCCCCGGGGCGGCCCCAGCCAACGCTCAGCTGCGTGGGAGGCTGGCAAAGAGGACGGCGGAGGCCCACGCGGAGGGTCCCGGGCTCACTGCAGGGCCCTGAGCTGCAGGTGACTCTTAGAGGCGGGGAGGAGCGCGGCCATTGAACCCAAGGGAAGCCCCTACCTCTGGCCCTTCCGCCCGTGAAAGAGCCGTTCCACGGCTGGCACGTGCTGTTGTCCCCTCCGCACACCTGACACACGTCTCGCACCCGCGGGGAGTCCATCCTGCCATCACAGCCGAATGTCTGCGGAAAGAGCAGTGGCGGGTGACACCCGGGCAGGTGTCACTGGAGGGTGCTGAGGCTCTGACAGACGGCACTCGCAGCTTCCAAGGGCGACGCAGGAAGCAGGTGTAAATGACTCGCCCAAGGTCACCGCACGGCTCCGAACCTCCAGCCAACTCCAAGGTCACCCCAGCGCCCTGGGGGCAGCCGTGCAGACCCCGCTGCAGCTTCATGGCGGCCAGCGCCCACAGACCCCCCCCCCCCACCGGAGCCCTTGAGCATCTGACTTCCCATGGGACTGGCCCCAGGGCCACCGTGGCTGGGAGGGCACCCTGATGCCCGCACACGCCTACCCTGCAGCTGCCCGACACACACAGGCTCAGGGTCCCGTCCTCCCGCCGACCACTTGGCACACACCGGGTCCCATCCAGGAAAGTGTCCCCACGCCTCACAATGAAGGTCTCGCCAATGGCCCAGCACATGTGTCTGCACAGGGCATCCCCTGGGGAGGCAGAGGGACAGGGAACCCTGGTGTAGGGAAGGCAACTCGGCAGACCGCAGAGCACAACCCAGGTGGGCCAGCCCTGGCCAGCCACCCCCCCACCCCCAGCTTCTTCCTGTGGGTTGGGGGCTAGGGTCCCGTCTCCTGAAGCAGTGATCGCAATCAGGGCGGAGCAATGTCACTGAGTTATGAGCCAAGAAGTGCCCTTGGCGCAGCCCCTGTATCATCTCACAGTGAATCCTCTCGCCAGAGCAGGGAGGTACTGCTCCCATCTCCACGTTACAGATGGGAAAGCTGAGCCCCAGGCCTGTTAGCAAGGGATGGTGCCAGGACGTGATGCGACTGACGCGAGCCAGCTGGGTCCCTGCCCTCCACAGCGTCGGGGTGACAGACCCAGCCCCACCTTGACTGTACCGCTCAGCGGGGCCCCAGCGGTAGAAGGAGGCGTTGCCTGGGGACAGGGCCAGTGGCTTCCTGTCCGTCTGGGAGCACTGCTCAGCCATGAACTCCAGCTGGGTCTTCTCACAGGCCTGGCAGGGAGGAGGCAGAGGACAGGCACAGAAGGGGCCCTGGGATGGGGTCTCGGGGCAGGGGACCTAGGATAGCAACCTTTGCCACAGGGGACCACAAGGCACCACGCAGTGCACGGGTCACAATGTGGGCTTGAGCCCAGCTCCTGGATGCACCTCGGTTCCTTGCTCTGTAAAGTGAGAGAGACAAAAGCCTTTCTCTGCTGATGCAAGAATCCAGGAGAATTTGCCAGGACAAAGGACAGGACACAGAGGTAAAGAGCGCTGCTTGCAGGCTCCCCTCCCCCAAGCCTGTGCTCCAGGGGAAGACTGGGCCCTCCCAGGCTGGGGAGGCCCCGTGTCTGCCTGCAGAAGGCGGGAGGGAAGGTCTCGCCGGGTGCGGATCTTAACTCAAGGTCCAAGGAACCACCCGGTATGACGGCCACGATCAAAACCATGGACAGCGAGGATGGAGAGTAGGGGGAGGACGTGGAGAAACCCGAACCCTTGCACACTGCGGTGGGGAAGCAGAGTAGCTTCCCTGCTGGGCGGGATGGCTGGGGGTTCCTCAAAGAAAGAACCGGACGTAGAAATGCTTTATGACCCAGTGACTCCTCTCTTAGGAGTCTGCCCGAAAGAAATAAAAACTGGCACCAAAGTCCATGGACAGACACGTTCCCAGCAATACTTTTCACGACAACCGAGGAGTGAAAACAGCCCCGATGCCTGCGGACGGATGAGCAGGTAACACAAGGCCCGTCTGCACGATGGGACGTTATTCAGCCACAAAAAGGAGTACACGTCTCACACCCGCCACAAGGTGGATGACGCTTGAGGACGCGATGCAGAGTGGGAGAAGCCGGCCACGAAAGCCCACGTGCCGTGGGCCTCCACTTCCATGAAACACTCCAGGACAGGCAAATCCACGGAAACAGAAACGACCGGTGGTTGCCAGGGGCTGGAGGTTGTAGAAGGGGAGAGACCGCTCCGTGGGTCTGGGGTTTTACTGCGCGGCGGTAGAGATGTTTTGGAACCACGCTGTGAATGGGCCAATGCTACTGGGTCCCACGCTTCAAAACGGGTGATTTGATATGATGTGAACTTCACCTGTGCTTGGACTAAAAGGATGCTTTTAGGCAGGGGTGCCACCAGGGAGGGCGGTGGCATGTGAGGACGGAGGTGCAACACCTGGAGGACCCCCTGGGGTCCCAGCAGAGACACAGCAGCACCCCACTCTCCAAAGCGCCCTGGCGTGAGCCACAAATCACAGCCGCCCCAATCCTTCGGCTCCCGGGGGCCTGGCACCACTGACCTGAGCCTCTCGTCCTGCCCCGGGGAAGCAGGCCTACCTGGGTGTTGCACATCTCAGCCTGGAGGTCAGTACCCACACACGCACGCCCTCCAAAGGCAGGCCTGAAAATGTCCACGAGACACAAGAGGTGACAGGTGACCCCCTGGCCCCCAACCAGGGAACGTGGAGCAGGCCCCCCTCCCTGACCTGAAGGACAGGGCCCCCTCCCTGTGGTACCTGGGGTTGTTGCACTGCCTCCTCCGGGTGACGACACCTCCTCCACAGGAGCGAGAGCAAGGGCTGGGGGGACCCCAGCTAGACCAGTGCCCGTGCACCACCCCCATGGGGCTCAGCTCCGCCAGGGAGCGGCAGTGACCCTTGGAGCACCACTGCGAGAGAAGGACACGCCATCCACATCCAGGGCACCCCATGCCACCCCGTGCACCCCACAGCCACGCTCACCCCATAGCCACAGGGCACCCCCCACACAGGACACCCACACCCACGCAGGTGTGCATGCATGCAGGAACCCCCCACCCCCATCCTGCTCAGGAAACAATGCTAAACGGAAGAGGGCAAGCCCCAGGCTATAGGACAGAGGAAGAGTCTGGCCACGCTAGGCAGAGAGGAAGGGCAGAGGCCCTGAGGTCTGCAGGGGAGAGAAAGACGCTGCCTGGCACAGCCAACTAGAGGGAGCTGAGCCACGCTATCACGGCCACTCAAAGCCTTTGTCTCCTCTGTGGGACAGGGGGACAAGACAAGCCTATCTCCAGACCCAGGGAAGGGGGCAAAGAAATGCAGAACTGGTGCGGGGAGGGTGGGGCTCTGGATCCCCCAAGGGCCCCAGGCAGAGGCACTGGCAAGCCCTTTGCCAGTCTTCAGTGGTCCTGCAAACCTAGCAAACCCATCCCATCTTCCAGGCCCCGCGGAGAGGCTGGGCAGGTCACGGGGCACCGGAAGCATCTTGAGGCCCAGCTCTCCCCACCAGGTGACCAAGAGCAGCTCCGGGGCCCTCTGCCCCAGCTAACCGATCCTCCTGTCCCCCCTCCCAGGAATTCAGGCAGCCAGGCTTCAGTGCCCTGCATGGATGCAGGCAAGGGCACACACACGGGCACACACACACACACACGCGCGCACACGCTCGAACATCCCTTCGTTCCCCGCTCGGACCTTCCGCATGCCGCATTCTGTCCCATCCAGGAGAGGAACGAGGAGGCGGCTACAGCTGCTTTGGTCCAGGGGGTCCGTGTGGCAGGACAGAGCCTGGCACATGTCCTAAGAGGGGAGACAAGTGCCCGGTTCAGGGCCACCACAGCCCGTTGGCTCAACGTCCAGTCTTTTTTTTTTTTTTTTTTAAGATTTTATTTATTTATTTGACAGACAGAGATCACAAGCAGGCAGAGAGGCAGGCAGAGAGAGAGGAGGGAGCAGGCTCCCGGCTAAGCAGAGAGCCCGACATGGGGCTCGATCCCAGGACCCTGAGATCATGACCTAAGCCGAAGGCAGAGGCTTAACCCACTGAGCCACCCGGGTGCCCTCAACGTCCAGTCTTAATTGTACCCCCACACCACAGGACCCAGTGACACACATGCTGTTCTGTGGGCACTGGTGGCAAGGGGGAAAGGGCACAGCACACCTCTCCATGGGACAGGGACGGTGACCAGGGCCCATTTTAGGGGCCCACAAATACGATTTCATTTCTTTCAAAATCAAAAGAAAAAGATGATCTTTGAGATCAAAGATGTTCTAATACATAATATTAATATATCTGTATTTACAATACTTATGCAATATTTTAAAACACTGATAATAAGTCCTAACATTTCATGTGGAGAAAGAGGCCATGAAGGCAAAGGTGCCTGGGGCCCATGGAAGTCCTGTGCAGCCCAGGGAGGAAGTCTGTGTTTGGGGCACCTGCCTTCATCTCCCCTCCCCCTGCCAGCTTACACTGCTGCTATAGGCTTTGGTTTGGAGGTCACTTCCTCCAGGAAGCCCTCCAGGTTCCCACTGGGTTGGGAGCCTTTAGTCACTGCCTATTGAAGTCCCATGGTCACAGAGTCAGGAGCCTGCTAGGGCCCACTCTACATAATTTGTAATTATGATAAATAGGTCAAAATGGGGAACAAGCATGGGGACTCTTCTTAAAAAAATTAAGAATTTTAACAAGTGACCCAGCCTGGCCCAGCAGGTGCTTGCAGTGGGGCACAGGTGGAGGGAGCTCGGGCTGGAGGGTGGACCGGGGTCAGGGGCGGGGGAGGGACAACGACTCACGAGGTGCTCCCTGGTGAAGGTGCAGGCCACTGCCTTAGCACCAAAGGCCACGCGGCACTGCTCGTCTGGGCCATAGAGGAGGCCCGGCTGCGCCTGGGGAGGGCGCCCCGCGGCCCCGGCCTGTGGCTCCGGCTCCGGCGGGTCCCACAGGCAGCGCGCCCGTCCTGCGCTGCGACAAGGCCTGGGCTCAGGCCGCGGGTGCACACGGGGCGGGGGCGGGAAGGGGGAGAGGGCACGGGCGGGGGAGGACCGGCGTTCTCAGCGCGAACCCGCACCAGAGCCGGCCCTGGGCTGGGAGCAGGCGCAAGCCCCGAGCGGAGGGCCGCGATGCAGCGGCAGGACGGGTGCGGCGAGGAGGGGTGCGGCGGAGGGGGTGGGATGGAGGGCGGAGGCAAAGACGGGCGGGCTGGGGCACGGGCACGGGTGGGGCAGAACCGAGGGGGATGGAAAAGCAGGAGGGGGGGGGCACGAGGGGGGGCACGCACGTGGAGGGGCAGGTGGAAGCGGGAGCAGGGGCGCGGTGGAGGATGAGGAGGGCCCCGGGGAGGTGACGGGCCCATGCGGAGGGACGAGACTAAACAGAGGGCTGGGCGGGGCCGGGGCAGAGGGAGGGGCGGGGCTGGGGAACAAGTGGGGGCGCGCCCCGCGTGGAGATGGGGGCGTGGGGAGGACCGGGCAGGGCGACCCGCGCAGCTACCTGAGCAGCTGCAGCACTTGCCGGCGGCTGCAGGCGGACCAGGACAGTCCGCCGGGGGCGGGCGCGGCGTCCTGGGATGCCATCACGTGGCCGCTGGGCCCGCAGCCGCCGCCGGGCGCACCGTCGTGCTCCACACCCAAGCTGTGCGGCGGAGGCAACGCTGAGGGTCCCCTCGCCTCGCACCCACTCCACCCACCCCTGCGGTCCGGGCCTGGCACACCCTCCAGCCGCGCGGTTTCAGACCCCAGCGGCCTCCTGGCCCGCCACCAGAGGGCCCTGCCTCAGTTTCCAGCCCAGAGAGCACTGATTGTTAGCCAGGCGGCTCCTGCCTCTTTCCGCTAATAGACATCGAAAGGCTTTAAAAATGTTGAGGCCAAGCGAATCAGTGGTGTTAAAAGTCGGGGAGGATGGGGTCCCGAGCCACCTCGGTGGGGGTGCGGGGCTGCCCGTGGTGACTTTCTTGATCCGGCTCAGAGTGGGCAACTCCGTCCCCTGCCTGTGTCCTTAGGTTCGTAGAGAAGTCGAGAAAACGCACAGGACCCCACTCCCAGTGGGAGACACTGGTTTTCAAAACCTTCTTTAAAACAAACAAAACAACTTTTCCCTCCAAAACAAGACAGACGGAGGCGCCGTGGGGGGGGGTCAAGGGTCAAGTGCAAGGGCTGGAACCCGGTGAAGGTGGAACCGCTGGGGGCTGAGGTAGGCGAGAGGAGCCCCAGGCTCACCGGGCCCCTGAGCCGCCGCCCACAGAGGCAGGGGTGCGGCGGCCGCGCCGAACTCAGAGGGGCCCGAAGGCCTGGGGCCGGTGGGGGTGCGGGGAGGGAGCACAGACCCAGGTCTTTACTTCAGGAGCCTCGGCCCTGTACGTGGGCGTTACTCTCATAATGAAAAGACTTAAAAATCATGGAGAAAACTCGCCACTTCGGGTAAATGACAATAGACGGGAGCACAGATTTGCCTACAGAATGCAGAGCGCCCATAACAGGAAAAATCCGGAAACAGCCTAAAATCCAGCAGCGTGGGATTCGTTAAATAATGCGCACCGAAAGAATTATAGAAACTCTGGGGAAATGTTTGGGATGTATTGCTCCATGAAGAAAATAGAAATGAAACAATATGCAATATAATCCCAATTTTGCAAATAAAAAATGACATGTGTGGGTAAGACATGACTAAAACAAAATCTGCTCACAGACGTCCTCTCTGGGTGGTGGGATCTGGGATAATTTTGACCGTCTGCTTTCTCTTTACCTGAATTTCCTAAAAAAACTTATTTTCTAATTGTTAAGTTCATCTTCCTTGTTTTTGGGGGGGAAAAGGTTTTTTTAATCACCTGGAAATCAAGCAGTATCAGATTTCTCAGCCCTTGTCCCTTCCCCACCTCCCAAGTCCACTGGGGCCAAGGGTATAGGTTCCTTCCGGCAGACTCTGCCAGCCCCGACGTGACCTCCCGGGAGCCCAGGTCAGCTCCTGGGCCTCAGCTTGGGGACAGGGTGCCTACCTGTGCGCGATCTCATGGGCGATGGTGACCCCCAGGTCAAAGCCGGTATCCTCAGTGATGAGGCAGCTCCAGGAGGAGGAGCAAACACCCCCTAGCTGGGTGACCCCCCGCACCTGCCGGTTACCATCTGGTAACTCCAGGTCAAACCTTGGGAAGAGAGCACAGCCATCCGCGTGGTGCGGGCATGCCCGCCAGACCGCCTTTGCAGAAGGGGGGCGGCTCCCAGGCAGGCTGGGTGCCCCCGGGGAACGCGGTACCTGGTGATGTAGAGGACCAGGTCGGCGTGCCCGGGATCTGCGTCGTCCTCGGGGTTGACCATCCTGCTCCACTCACAGACACTCAGCAGTGACGCCGTGATGTTGCCTGTGATGCTCGGAGCATCCTGAGGATCAAATAAGAGAGGCCGTGTTTATGGGAGCGGCGCCCGGTGGGGACCGCTGGCATCTCAGTCCTCACCGCAGCCCTGTTACGAGGCGGAGACCCACGGGAAGAGGTAAAGAGAACAGAAATGGGTTTTCTGGTGACTCTGGGCTCCCAGCTCGGCGCCTACCTCGGGCTGGGTCAGGATGACCATCTTCACTAGATGTACTCGGAACTGAGCCCCCAGGGATGGGTCCCTCAGTAGCTCTGACCCCTGTGGGGGGCAGGAGACAGGAGAGACTCATGTGGGCTGGCGTGGCCCGACTGGTGCGCTGGGGCCCGGAGAAGATGCTCCATCAAGGGGAGGGGGGAGATGCCAGTCGTTGGGCGGAGAGCCAGCTGCGGGGACGCGCAGATGCGCTCCGGTCCTCCCCTTGCTCAGGGCTCAACACACATACACACACACACACACAAAACCCTGAAACAACGGGACACAGATAATTGTTATTAGTCTAGAACATTCCATTCCAGCCCTGCCTCTCTCTCACCAGATTCGTCCTGTCCTTTCTCTTTTCTGTCCATCGCCCTGAAACTGATCTCTGCTTGTCTAACCTGCACATCTCCATGAGGCGGCATGAGGGCCCCCCTCCCTCCACAAGCCCTTTCCTGGGTACCCCAGAGAGAAGCCCCCCTCCCCGCGCCCCAGCCAGCCTCCTGGCTCTGTCTCGCCACACGTGTCGAGATGCAGATGGCGGCCGACTTGTCGTGTGGCTGTTGGCGCCAGCTTGTCCTCTGGAGTACGCGCGGCCCATGACAGCACTGTGCCGCCACGGGCCTCGGCTGGCCTGAGCCTGAATCCGAGCTCCGCTGCTTCCCTTCCCACGAGGCTCAGATGCTGCTAAGGGACCCCAGAAGCCCAGGTTCTATATCTGTCAAGTGGAGGGAAAGCCTTCCATAGCCGTTAGCCTGGGGGACTTTGCCTTGTGCCCGAAACAGGTGGCCGTCCCTGAGGCAGGGCACATTCTTAGGGGCAGCCCACCCTCCAGGGCCGGCTCTCTCCTCACCGTGTGGATCCTGATCTCCTGACACTGTGGAAGCTTCTGTAGCAGCCTAGAGCAGTCACCGTGTGTGTGTGCACGTGTGTGTGTCCCACATGTGTGTGTCCCACGTGTGCCCTCTAACTGCGGGCACAGGGTCTCACGTTCCTTTCCTGACTGTCTCTCTGACCCACTCAGTGGGAGTCATACCTCCCAACCCACCTTCACCCCTAAAGCCAAGTGAAGGGGAGGCCAGCAGCAACGGGGTGCCCACAAGAAGAGGGCCAGCACTGCTGGCCGAGGTTCCCATGGAGCAAATGGGCTTCAGGACAGAGGCCAGATTTGAGAGTCCCCAGGAGGGAAGGGACCCAAGTAGCAAGAGGCCGTGGGGTGTACTAGGGACCCAAGAGGGGGTCCCAGGCCCTCGCTCACCTCCACTCCAGTTGAGGGAGGGGAGGTGGAAGCAAAGGGCAGGCCGCACCCTGCCCCACCCCCAAAGTCCTGGGCCCCAAGCATGACCCCAGCCTTAGGGTTACACCGAGTTCAACCTGAGCTCAAACTCGCAGGCAAGCCAGCCCAATCACATTCCACCCAAGTTCCTGGCGTGGGGTGGTGTCCAGAGGCTCCCAAGTCCCATGCCTTGGGGTCGGCGCCATCCAAGGAGCCCGCTCCACAAGGAACACTCACCATGTTGAGGTTAGTGAGCACATAGCGCTCAGTGTCCTCCTGGTGAGCCTGATAGACGTCGGGGCCTACGGCCACCAGCAGCTCCAAGTGCAGGACATGCCCCGCAGCCCATCTCCGGATGCGAGGGGAAGGAGGATGGCCCGCTGAGGGAGGAAGAGGGGCTGACAGCGAAGGTTCTAGAAAGAAAATGACTCGTGGCTTTGGCCCCCCATGCCCAGGTCTTTCCTAGGCTCGGAGACACCGTGTGAGCCCGGCCCCTACAACTTCCCACTACAGAGCTTAGGGAGACAGGGGTCCTCATTTTCTCGTGGGGAATGTGGGGAGCAGGCAATCCCTGTCTCCCAGGAGGTTGGGTACCGGGGAGCGGGCCTGGGCTGTGCCCACTCTCAGCCCCTACCTCTGGCCCTCCCGGAGCGGGCCTCCTGACTCCTCAGGAGGCTTGAGGGTCCCAAGCTGCCGGAGGTCACTTCGTGCGGCAACTGTTAGAACTAGTGGTGGCCCGAGAGGCTGCTGGGTCTAGGACCCCGCCCCACCCCCAGGGCCAGATCCCATAGTGACCAGGCGTTCTGGAGCATCTGAAAGGGCCCGGGGGCAGTGCAGGGCTGAAGGAGGGAGCTACTGTGTGGCCTTTTTGTCCTTTAGGTCTCTCCAAAGCCCCGGGCACTGGCTCTGCGTCCTTGATGCCCCTCTGGGCACCTGCTGGAGAGCAGAACAGGCTCATTCCAAGATGACAAGGCTTGCCCAAGACGGCGCCCTGCCTACACTTGGAGGCAGCCCGGGGGATGGACAAGCAGGCCTGAGAGGCAGCAGGGCCATCTCCAATTGTGATCATGCCCAGAGCCACCATGTCAGCCCTGGGCGGCCACTCTCTGTCTTTGGGTCCCCGTGTCCCCGTCCGTGCTAGCAACTAATACCAGTAAGTGACGTCCTGCCAATAGCGCGCCTGTGAGCCTGCTGGGTAAGCTCGGAAGCACTGTTTGCAGGCCGGATGTCTACCTGTGCACCAAGTAGACCGTCGGGGGCACGGCCGACGGCCGACCACATGCTCCCCTGCCCTCCTTGCGCCCCAGCATCCTGATGAAGATGCTCAGTCATGGCTACGGCATTTTGCATGGCTCCTAGGCACTGGGGAGAGCTGCCCCGCCCCCCAGGAGCTGTTCCCAAGGGCAGTTCCACCCTCCCTCCCCGAGGGGCTGTACCGTGGATGACTTCTGGGGCCTCGGGGGCTGTGGGGGCCTTGGGGACGGGCCTGTGGATCAGGTGGGGCTGGGCACGAACCCAGGGAGGCACCAGCTCCCAGTGCTGCTTCCTCACCGGCTGGACATAGAACCTGTCCGCACCCACCAGGATGTCGCCCTCCTGGAGAAGAGAGAACAGCACGGCACTGAGTCCGGTGGCCCCACTGCACAGAGGGCCTCTCTGGGACACCACAGCACCAGGCACAGACCTGTCCTGCGCTCTGTCCTGCGCTCTGTCCAGCCCATCCTTGTGGGACAGCTGGGGAGGACCCGTGCCCTTTTAGGGCTGTGCCCCATTCTACTCCTGCAGCCAGCACCCACCCCCGCCCCCACTCCGGTCTTCCCTCAGGTCGTGGCCTTGGCCTTTGGAGAGACACTGGTGGGATCCCACCAGTGTACAGAAAAGGGGAGGGTCTCCAGGGACTAGCTAGGCCCGTGCTAACAGACAGCACAGCAGTCACTGGGCTGACCAGGAATGGTTTATGTCCCGGCCCACACCGGGCCGCTCAACGCAGTAACCAGGGAGGGGCACGTGATGACGTAAGAGGCTCTGGCCAGATGGATGCATGGTGACAGGTTGACACGGACACCTGACACCAGTCCTCATCACTTCTCAGTTGAAGACCCTGAGATCCAGTAGAGTGACTGGTCCAAGGTCTCCTGGGACTGAGCTGGAATCAGAACTCAGAGGGCCGAGCCCTGGTTCTTTCCATTCCGTGGTCCCCAGATTCACGCCTCGCTCTGCCACCTGCTAGCCCGGCGGCCTTGGGGAACTCAGCGCGCTTTTCTGAGCCCTCGGGGGCCTGGTGCGAGGCAAAGATCCAACGCCGTGTCCTCGGGCACACCTGCCCGGGCACCGTGGGGTCCCCCCAAGCACGGCCTCTCCCTGAGGCGGAGCCGGGCTCCCACTCACCAAGCCGCCGGAGCAGTAAGTGACTCTGGCCCGGGCGCCCAGGGGCAGCAGAGGGCGGCCTCCTGTGAAGCAGAGATGGGTCGGACGCCTCAGTAGCCAAAGGGAAGCGTTAAGCACGCGCTCGCTGGTGAAGGAGGTGGTCATGAGGCTCTGCTCCGGCGGGAAGGAGATGGTGACTCGCCAGCCCCAGGCATGCAGGGAGCAGCGCGGGGTCCTGCAGGGAGGCCCCCCGGGCCCATCTTCACAGATGCAGCTGAGAGGGGCCACGTGGAATGGAGGAGCTGCAGGGGAGAGGAGGCTGCCTTGCTTGACCCTGCTCGGCCCTCCTCTTCCTGCCCCGGAGAGGGGGGCCCCCATCCTCCCTTTGGCATGTGGAGACGTATGTTGGCCTGGAACCCCGGTGGAGGGGGTGCCTGGGTTCAAATTCAGCTCCTTCTGGCTTATAGGAGGGCAGAGTGCAAGTAGCCTCTCCCATCTGGGCCTTGCCCCGGGGCAGACCAGCGCTCGGCACACTAGCATCAACCCATGACAGGGTTTCACGAGGGGTGGCATGAACCCCAAAGGGCAGAGCAGGTACAAGTCCAGCCTCTAGGAAAAGCAGGCACCCAAGGCCAGCCTTGCCGTCCTTCTCCACCTACCTGCGTCACCCCTAAGGAGCCCCTGGAGGAGTTAGGGACCCCAGGCCCGAGGAGGGGCAGAGCTCCAAGGACCTGGGGTCCCGATACACAAGTTTCCACCCCCAGGTGGCCCCAAGCAGAGCTCCGTGTGCATCTGACCCAGGCCACAGACAATTTGGGCACAAGAGGGACATCCTTCTTTCTTTCCACCCTGACTAGCCCATCCTGCCTCTGGTCCCCAGCAGCCTTTAGATCAATGGCCCAATTCGGAAAGGGGCCCGGCACCACCACACAGAGGTCCATAGACAGGGCCGAGAGCGACAGGAAGGCTCTGGCTGGAGCCTGAGCCAGGGCCTGTCTTGTTTCTCACAGAAAGGATAAATATTGACCAGATGACCAGAAACCACAAGAACTCCTGTGGCTTCCCTAGCCCGAGGGAGGCCCCGGGGCAAAAGGGGCCAGCTAATTAGTAACCGTTTCCTTGAGATACTGAGCAGAAGCCTGGGGTCAGAACCTCAGCTTGGCCCAGGACACCCAGACTGGCTTTCCTGGACTTGGCAGAAGTCCGGAGTTAATTAACCGGAATGATGGCAGATTCTTGGACTTCCTCCCCCCAGCAGAGCCCTGACCCTGAGAACCCCCTGCCGAGAAGACCCCACAAGTACCTTTTAAAGTAGCTTCAGGGCCGAAATAAGAAGTCAGTTCCTCTGGCTCCAAAGCCTGAAGAAATTGCTGCAAGACAGAAAGGACAAGGGAGAAGAGAGGAAGGAGAGGGGGTGGCAGGGGGGCAAGGCAAGGGGAAAGGGGAAGCCGGGGTGGCGGGGTGGGGGGGAGGAGGAGCCCATTCCTTCCTCAGCGAGCGCGCTCCGTCCCCAAACCCGTGCTCAGATCTGCCCCGTGCCCAGTGCCAACCCCAAAGCTGAGAGAAGATCCCGGGAAGTTCCCTCTCTCCTCAGGGCACCCTCCTTCAGCACCCAGAAGAGCTTGGATTCCCAGCCCCAGGGCTCACCCACCTGCTGGAAATCGGAGAGTCCCCAGCAGCCCAGGAGAAAGAGGGCAGAAGTGAGAACTGCCCCCCAGCCTCCCCGCCAGGGGTGAGGCTCCCTCATCTCGGGAAAACCAGCCTGTAGCTCGGGGAGAGAGCCTTGTGACTGGAAATCTGGCCGGTGTGGAATGTGGTAGACCCCAGTGGGCGGGAAGACGAGACTGTGTTTACTCTTGGGAGCTTCCGCTTGGGGCAGGGGCCACGGGAGTGGGCAGCCTGCAGACTCTTGCACGAGGTGGGTCCTGGGTCCAGGGCAGCGGATCCTACACCCTGGGATGGGGCTGGGCCAGGCAGCCGAGTCACGAGGAGGGAGCACTGGACCGGGGATCATGGGAATGTGGCTTCAAGGCGTGATTCTAGAACCGAGGCTGGGTTACTGTCCCCTGACTGAAGGCAGGCTGCGCCTTCCAGCTCCGACTACTTGCTCTCCTCTACTGACACCCCGAGACCCGTCCTGCTCTCCCCTCCCCACTCCCTCTGTGGAGCTGAAGTCGTCAGGAGGCGATCACTACACAAGCTCATTGATCTGGGATTGAAGAGCAGCTATTCGGGGCAAAGAGATTTGGGCCACGACCCAAATAAGGCCCCACTAGGGAGCAAAACTCAGAAGCATTCACAGCTCGGATAGGCTGCTTGGGTGTGTTGCCTACAGAGCGTTTGTGATCGGTGTCGGCAGCAGAAAAGGACCCCTCATGACATGATCTGGACTGAGGCTGTCACCGCGAGGGTTCAGGAAGGTCCCTGGAATATTTGCACTTGGGCCCAGTTCAAGAGGTCACGTGTCCACCGGTGAGGACAGGCATATGGCCCATCTCCTTAATGGACTCCCGGCTGCATCTTGGAACCCCTCGACATAAGTGACCCTTTTCATTCCACCCTCCTCACCCAGTGCACATCCCGGCCCCCCCACTACGCTCACGTCTCAAAGACACTTTCTGCCTCCGTCGTTCCCCCTCGCTACTCACTATCCTGTGTCTGGGCCCCGTGGACAGTCATGGAACCAGGCCACGTGGCACCACACTGCCCTCAGCATCACAGACCACCTGGCAGCCCACTCTACTTTCTGGAACGTTCTCGGTCAGACTCTCCAAAGCACTATTTCCGGCTCCCTCACACCTCCAGGACACCAGCCCCCGACTCAGCTGACAGCAAGCAGGGGGACTGTGCAGGGTCCCTGCCCTGGTGTCCTCTGTTATCCCGGAGCCTGCTAGGATTCCATCCTGGGCCAGTTGGCTTTCCTTTCCCAGGCCAGATCTGCGGGATTGGCTTAGGCTCTCCCCGCCCATCCCGCGCTTCCCCTTTTACCTTTCCCAGGTTCTGCATCCCAGTTCACGCTGTGCGCTCCTGACTGTCTCTGTGACTGCTCCCCGGAGACCCAGAAGGACACACCGGCCCCTAACCCGAGCTCATCACTGCTGGCCTGGGCATCGGTCATGGGCTCCCCCCCGCCCCCCCCCCTCCCCCCCGCCCCCCCCCCCCCCCCCCGCCTCCCCCCTCCCTCGTGCCCGCGCCCCCCCCCCCCCCCGTCCCATTTCTCACGCAGTGGCAGTGATCCTTTAAGAACTCAAGTCAGACTGCGTCTGAATCCATGGCTTCCCCTGCCCTAAGAGTAAAATGTCCAAACCCTTTGTGCAGCCTCCGAGACTCTGGAATCACAGATGAGACGTGCCCGCTGCTCCTGTCTCCCCTTTGCACACAGGGCCTGAGCCACGCCGGCTGGCTTCCCTGTCCTCAGACGCGCCAAGGGCTTCGCTGGTCTTCCCTCTGGGCCCCGTTCCCCTTCAGGTTTCCGCTCACATGTCACCTGCTCAAAGAGGCCCTCCCTTGCGACCCGATCTAAGCGGCCCCGCCCCCCCATCGGGTGGCCACATTCAGAAGACAAAAATCGAGACGTTTAGTTAAACTTCATTTTTCAATAAACAACGAATACTTCTTGTTTTAGTCTAAGTATGCCCCCAACAGTGCAACTAACGCATCGCGCACACGTAGACCCAAAATTGTGACTTACCTGCAATTCCCAGGTCCGCGCGCCCTGCAGGTTGTCGGGTAGCCGCACCCCCTCCCCACGCCCCGGGTCAGCCTCTTCCCGGCATCTCTGTGGTGGGCTGCACGGCAGGTGCTGGCACCCAAAGTCCCCGAAGCCCCCCGCCCGCGCGCACACGCGGACCCACGAGGAGACTTTCCTCCGTGGCGTTAATCGAGGCACCGAGGGGCCCGGCAAGCGGCGGGTGGTGATTTACTGTCACGGCTGCTGCGCAAAATAATTCCCAGCATTGTTACAATGTTTCCTCATTGCAGTCGGCTGTGGCTCAAGAGCTCTGCAGCCCCACTGCGCTGGGGTCGACCTTCCATTCCCGGGCCTCAGTTTCCCCACTCGGGCAGGAAGGAGGGGCGGAGCCCGGGCTGCCCGGCTGGGGGCGTGGCCCCGCCCCTCCCGCTCCGCCCCCGGCCCCGCCCACGCCCGCCCCCGGCCCGGCCCCCTAGCGTCCCCTAGCGGCCGCCTGCGCCCCCGCGCTCGGCCGGCCCCGCCGCGGTGCTACGACGACTGCGGCCCCCCTGTCCCCTTCCGGCGTCCCGTTTCTCATCCCCTTCCCGGCTCTCGGAAGATCCTAGGCCTCCCCGAACCCCACCCTCGGCCATGGAGCCCGACGCCGCTCGCTGGGCCGGTGATCCTTCTCCCAGGAGGGCGGAGAGCCCCGTCTCGCCCCGGGCTGGGCGGAACCAGGGGCGGAGGCCCGGTTTCCAGCGGGTCGGGGAGAGACGAGCACTTCCGGGGACGGGGAGGGGCGCGCGTGCGGCGGCGCGGGGCGGCTTCCGGGTGCGGGAGGGTGTCCCCGGAGCGGCGGTACTGGGGGCTGGGCCGGGCCGCGGGGACCCCGGACGGCGGCGGCGGGATGGCCAAGGCGCCGAGCCCCAGGCGCGCCCCGGGCGACCCCCTGGCCGAGGCGGGGCTTGGCGAGAAGCCGCCGCGGAAGAGAAGCGGGAGGAAGCGGTCCTGGAAGAGCCGCGGGCGCGGAGCGGGCCGGACGCCGGGAGGCGGGCCCGGGGCGGTCGTGGCGCGGCCCCCGAAGGCGCCGGCGGACTTTTCCCGCAACTGGCGGGCGCTGCGGGCGGTAAGAGCGGCGGGGCCGACGTGGCGGGGGCCTCCGGCCTCCCTGTGTGCGCGCGCTTGTGTCACCCGGAGCGGCGGCCTGCGGGGTCCCCGCCAGCCCCGCGGTCCCTGCCCCGAGCCCGGCGCTGCGGCGCGGCCGGTCCTCCGCGGACGCTCGTTTCCGCCCGGTGCTGTTCGCCTGGTTCCGCCGCGACCCGCGTCTGGAGGGACGGGACCCGTGCGGGCCCGTTGGGAAACCCCGGGGCTCTGGACGACTTTTGAGGCGTGACTCTCCCCCTTTCTCTTTCTCCCGGGGAAGTAAAGCAAGATGACGCGCGTGGGGGGGCCTGGGGTTTTCTGTGTGTCACACGGGAAACCGAGTCCGTCCTTCTTGTTTCTGCAGGTAACCGCATATAAACCATATTTATACATATTTTAGCTGACACATAACGTGTTATTCGTCGCAGGGTGCAGGTCTGTGAATCCCCAGTCTTCCACATTCCCCCGCACTCACCATAGCACATGCCCTCCCCGGTGCCCATCCCCCGGCCACCCTGTCCCCCACACATTTACACGTCGTGGGACCTAGTAAGTCGAAACCCAGCTCCTCGTGTCTTGGCTCACGGCCACATAACCAGGGTCTTCACTGTGGCTAAGGACCGCCAGGCTGGGACCCGAGCACCGGGGGAAGGTTGGGCGGGCAGAACGCTGGAGAGCCGGTCTTGTAGGGCAGAAGGATGGCCCCTGGCCGCCCTTGAGACACACACTCTCCTTCGCTCTGAGACCCGCATGGCAGTGGCAAACCAAGAGATCTTGTGAAGGACGGGCTTTCCACGCCGCAGCTCCGTGGCCTCATCTGTGGGAGAGTAACTCTTGATGAACCCTAAACAGGCAGAGGGATCGCTCATCGTGCCCTCGGGCTCCGGGTCGGGTAGTCCCTGCTCAGTGGTTCAGTAGGTACTTAAGATGGAAAACACGGTTTGGGGTCTTGTAGGAAGGCGGAAGCAGGCATCAAATCCTTGTTGGAATCAGAAAAGCAGAGAAGCGTGTTTCACCACAACCCGCTTCAGATGGGCGTGGAGAAGGGCTTTTCCTAGACGGTGTGAAAATGGGTGTCAGTGATGGGGGAGCAGACATACGTAGACGCGACTGACGTGCACGTACACGTGTGTACACGCGTGTTTTCCCTCTCTTTGGCGTGCTTTCCAAATTAAGACATGTCTATTTTATTTTGGGTTCTATTAGCTCCTGAAACAGAAAACCCAGGCGCCGGAAAAGCCTCTTGTCTCTCAGACGGAGTCCAAAAAGCAGCCCAGGATTATCGCCGAAAAGAGAAAAGCGATCCCAGGTGCAGCACAGAGAAATGAGATGGGGATGGCGACCGCAGACCCCGAGGCCCTCGCCACCTCTGTTCCTTCAGGACCTCCAAGGAACAGGAAGATGCCGGCACCTCCCGTGCAGGCCAGCGGAGCAGAGCGCAGTGAGAAAGGAGCCAGAAAAAGGACCAAGGGCGACATTTCTCCGAAAGGAGGAGACCTCAAGCGTAAGAAGCAGAAGGCTAAGGAGGTGACTTTGGCCTTGCCTCCGGTCCTGCCCACAGAGTGAGTATAGGTGGCCTGCCCAGTCCCCTCTGCCTCTCTGTGTGGCAGGCCACCCCCTTGGCTCATCTCCGAGAGCAGCGCCAGCGCCTGCGGCCCGTCTCCTCCAGGAGGCCTAGGGCCGGGGCCCTCCCCGCCAGCGCACGCCCTCCAGCACCTTACCCCTTGCTGCTTCCTGGCTTATTACTTGTTTCCATGGAGGCATAGCAAGGACAGGGTCTGCTTGATAACTCTTGTATCTGTAGGGCCTAGAGCAGAGCTTGGCCCTTATTAACAAGCCTCCAATAAAGGTTTGTGGGGTGAACGCACGCCAGAGTGGGAAGGACCCAAGTCAGCAGTTCCCACATCTGGCGAGTCGGGAGCACAGGGGCGAGCTCCTGACCCCCCACCCACCCCCACCCACCCCCGCCTCAGTTTGGTCATCTGTGGTGTCGGGCGGGGGCGGGGAGGTTGTGAGGTGCAGGGTGCTGGGTCAGCACCTGGTGGTCCCTAGGCAGACCCTGTGGGGGTCATTCACGCAGGGACGACCAGGAGCCAGTGGCTGCCTCTCAGTGGCTCGGCTGGAGGTGGCCTGTCTGTAAGGCAAGCTGGTGGCGAGTCGCCTGGGTCGCCGAAGGTTCCAGGAAAGACGGGTTGGACTGCCTGCCGTGTGTCCCTGTGCCAGGGACGCCCTCTGGAAACGGAGCAGGCATGACAGGGCCCTCCCGCTTGAGGCAAAAGACACAGCCGGACTGAGACTCTTCTAGGAATTCTGTGCTTGTGGTCACGGTAGACCCCAGGACGGAGCAGCTCATGGAGCAGATGGCCAGAGGAGCATGTCCACTCAGTGGGGTCAGGAAGAGATTTCTAAAGCAATGACATTCAGCTGAGCCCGAAAGACAGAATTCACCAGGCAGGAATGTGCACACTTGCACGGGCGTCTGAGTTCGAGGCCATGGTGTGAAGACACTAGAGGCTCTCCAGCTTGGCGTGGATGGGGAGTCAGTATTTCCATTTCACAGTCCTTGCGTTTGTGTTTTCTAAATGTTTGGTGATGAACCTACTATTTTCTCAATTTAGAAACAAGCATCGGTAGTCAGTATATCTGGCTTGTACGTTTACAAGGTAAATGAATTTATGTTCCTGTGTTTACCTGTGGTTCTAAGTTTGGGATAAGGAGCCAGTCTTGTAACGAAACAGGAAAGCGGTAGGGCGCGCTGGTCAGTCCACAGGAGTCGCATGCCGCCCCCAACGCCCCTGCGCTGCACCAGCACCTCCGCTGACCAGCGCACAACCTGTTCTCTCTGCCTTTTAGAGAAGACATCTGGTTTGATGACGTGGACCCGGCGGATATCGAAGCGGCCCTGGGCCCCGAGGCAGCCAGGATAGCAAGAAAGCAGCTGGGGCAGGGCGCGAGCAGCACCACGCTGGTGAAGGAACAAGCCTTCGGCGGGTGCGCGGGGCCAGGGCCGCGGGCGGGACTCGGCCGGAGAGGGTGCGGGCTTGGGAGGGAGCTCCGTCCCCGTCCCCTGGCCGGACCCTGGGTGAATTGGGCAGGCGCGCCCCACCCTGCGAGGAGCCTGAGCGGGGAGAGTTTGTCCCGTGAGCAGTGGCCATGGGCGGAGAGCTCCAGGTGCCCGTGGCTGCGTCCTGCCGTGTTGGTTAAACTGGAACCTTTGGCTCCCTCCAGCCTGACTAGAGCCTTAGCCATGGATTGTGAGATGGTGGGCGTGGGCCCCCAGGGAGAAGAGAGCATCGCCGCCCGCGTGTCCGTCGTGAACCAGTATGGGAAGTGTGTGTATGACAAGTACATCAGGCCCACCCAGCCAGTGACGGACTACAGGACGGCGGTCAGCGGGATACGGCCAGAGAGCCTCCAGCAGGGTGGGTCCTCCCAGCTGTTGAGCCCAGAGGAAGGGCAGTGCCTGGGTCTCTTCTCCCTTTTTCTTTTTCTTTTTCTTTTTCTCTTTTACTTTTTTAAGTAATCTCTATACCCAACGCGGGGTTTGAGCTCACAGCCCAGGGATCGAGTCCACTGAGCCGGCCAGGAGCTCCTCTCTTCTTCCTCTTGCTCCCTTTTTGTTTGGAGTATCCACCACAGCCGGAGTCCGACAGTCTTACCTCACCTGGGGTGACTGTTGGCAGAGACCTCGCAGGCACATTTGTGTCCCCACCTCTGTGTCACCCAGACAGGCTGACCCCCATGCCAGTATGGGATTGGGAGGAGATGTGGGACAGATTGTAGGGTCTTGTTTTTGTGAGGACTTCAGGAAGCCATGGGAGGGTCCGAGCCGTGAGAGGCCTGGCTCAGGTTCTGGCAGGTGCCTTCTGGCCGTGATGTTGAGAAGAGACTCCGGGCCAGTGAGGGTAGAAACAGGATGAGGGAGCGTGTGCTGCTGGTGACGTGTTGCGGGGGAGCCCCCAAACCCAGATGCATCCTGAAGGGAGAGTCTAGGGTTTTCTGGTGGACTCGTCCTGTGGGAGGAAGACCGGAAGGACCCCGTAGGGCGACTCCGAGGTTAGCGGCCTGGAGAGGTCCTGGAAGCTCTCGGGATCCAGGCTACACTGCTCCTTCCTGTCCCACTCAGGCCTCCTTTCTCTGTGCTCCTCGGGTTCCCTCTGCACACCCGACCGACAAGGGGTGCCCCGCCCTGACCAGCCCCTCAGCTCTAAGCTTCGATAGGTCCCATGCAGGGTGGGCTGCCCCGATCTAATTTCCTCTGTCGGGGATGGGGCAGTGGGCAGGTGGAGTCTCGGGGTGCAAGCACGGTGACCTGACCCTTCCCAGCCGGGGGTGCCCCCGGGGGCATCTGCTGGGAGAGCCGGCCTCTCTGCCTCTGGGCCCCAGGGTCCGGAGCAGCCCTCTTTGCTGTCCGTGGCAAAGCACCCTTGTTTTTCTGTCCCGTCGGAAAGCACGCAACCCAAGCCTGGTTCTCCCAAGATGCCACAGCGAACGTTCCCGTCGGGCGGCTGTGAGTGCCGCAGAAGGCCCCCCTCATGGCCACGGGGGACTGGCGTGCGGGGCTCCCCGGCACGGCGCTGACGGCCACATCTTTGTTCTGCTTATCAGGAGAAAGACTGGAAGTCATTCAGCAGGAAGTGGCCAACTTGCTGAAGGGCCGGATCCTGGTCGGACACGCGCTGCATAACGACCTGAAGGTACATCGGGCGGGGGCGCCTCGGGGGGCTCGCGGTGCCCAGCTTTCGGCCCCAGGTGCCAGTCTCCAGGCTCTTCCCGCGCCCTGGAAGGAGTGCCTGGCGTTTCCCAGCTCTCCAAAAGGCAGTTGAGGCCTGTGAGTTAGGTGACATGGCCACTGTGTCCTCACGGCAGAGCAGGATGTCCCCCGGACCTGGTGCCGGGCTCTAGCACATTCCATGTACAGAAAGCTGCTGCCTCTGCAGCGTCACCTAGCTGGCCGGGGCCTACTGCTCCCGTGAGGTCAGAGCCACCGTCTGTGGGGAAGTGTCCCCTGCGGCCAGCCCTCCACAGCCACCAGACCGTCCAGGGCTCCTGTTGTCTTCCTCATGGTGGGCAAGCTCCAGGTGCCCCAGAGGCCGTGGCCTCCGGCCTCTGCTTCTTGAAGTTCTTTGCTGTAGGCAGAACGGAGCCACCTGTTCTGATGAGGGCGCGAGGCAGGCCGAGTGGGAGCCTGTCCTTTCTGGGCGTGGGACTTCTCAAATAGTGTTCTGTGGAACCCGGGAGTTCTCCCATGTTTCAGGCAGCCCTGAGTGTCAGTCTGCATTGCCTTTTTGAAAATTTTGAACTATTGAAGCAGACAGTGGGTCCTCCACCCAGTATGATGCGGGGCCATCAGCCCTCAAGGGCCACCACCCTGCTGGTTCCTGCTCCCTCCCCACGTGGCCGGCTCTCTCCTGAGGTCATGCGAGGAGCCGCTGCCCTCCGCCACCGTCCTGACTTCCCGCACATGGGACGCCGGCTCACCACGTGGGGACTCCGTGCTTGCGAGTCATGTGGTGGCTGTTGGTCTCCTGTTTCCCTGGCTTCAGGATTGCGTCCTTGGTAACCGGGTTCCTGTGGCGGATCGTGGTCTTCGGACAGCGTGATGGCGGTCTCAGGAGTCCGGTTCCCACCAGCGTCCTCTCGCTCCAGCGGGTTCTGTGTTAGGGTTCCTCGTAGGAGGCGACTAGAGAGAAGGGGGTCCCACGGCCGGGACCATCACTCTTCTCTTCCAGGTGCTGTTTCTCGATCACCCCAAAAAGAAGATTCGGGACACTCAGAGATATAAACCGTTCAAGAGTCAAGTGAAGGTACGAACGGGAAGCGGGGCTCTGTGCGCCCCGGGGTGCTGCTGCTTGTGTCACGGTGGGCTCTGGTTCCTGACGGCTTGTTGGTAAAGGGAATTGGTCTGTAGTTTGGGGTCCCCTCTTAACTCTTGAAACAAAAAGAAATGTTAGAGGGAAAAGTAGAGCTCTGAGCGCTGCACTCAGAGATCCTTGTGAGCGAGAACGGGTTCTCCCTGCTCCAGTCTCTGTGCCGAGACCCCCAGCTTTGGGGAAGAAGCCGCCCGCGGACCGGCTGCCGACAGAGGCCCGAGGCTGAAAGGCGGAGATGCAGGCTTCTTCCCAGGCCCTCCTCTCCAGCTGATGGCGGGCTCACCAGCCCTGGGAGGCCTGGGTGCCTCGGGTGGAGGCACATTGAGGGGCCCTGGGTTGGGCTCAGGAGGTGACTGGCCCGACCCCTGGCCTGGTGCGGCCCCCACCCCCCACCCCTCGCGCCCGCAGAGCCTGCAGAGGCCTGCCCCCCAGCGTGGCGGTGTGCTGTCCCCTCTCCCCGGCAGAGTGGAAGGCCGTCTCTGAAGCTGCTTGCAGAGAAGCTCCTGGGGATCAGGGTGCAGCAGGCAGAGCACTGTTCGGTAAGTGTGTCCTGGGGTGACAGTCCTCAGGATTGGGGGCCATCCCTGACCTTGCAGCCAAGGCTCCTGGTCAGGGGCCAGGAGGACTTCTTTTTGGAAGGCTCCGGGTCTGGAGAGCTGAGGTGGCGGAGCGGGCTCCACGACCTGAGTGTTCACCTTTAGCTGCTTAACACTGAACAAATAAAAAACTACCATTATTGCAGTCGTTTGGAGAAAAAGCCCCCCATCTAGACTGAAGCCCTTTTAGGCCGATGCAGCCGAGGCTGGCCGGCCCCCTGGGCCTTGTGACAGGCTCCGGGGCTGGGGCCGAGGAGCGTGGGCACCAGGCTGGCCTGTGGAACCCAGCCCCCGCATCATGGCCTCGGTCCGCCTCGCGCTCAGAGCCCGCCCTCCCGTCTGCGTGTCCGTATGTCTGTGCTGCATCACGAGGCAGCGTGCCTGTCCGTGCCCCTCCTTGGGTTCCTTCTCCCGTAAGCGGGGCCCCGGAGTTCCCGAAGCCCAGCCAGGACCGAGTCCCTAAACCGCTGCTTGGCTTGGCTTTCTCCTTTGCATGCCCAGTGTCTGGCGCTCGGGCTTGGCAGTTGGGGGACAGCCTTAGGCCCGTGGCTGTGCTTGTCACCTGCGGGGTCAGTCACGGTGGTGTTCTGTGTCCCCTAGATTCAGGATGCCCAGACAGCAATGAGACTGTACGTCCTGGTGAAGAAGGAGTGGGAGAGTGCAGCCCAGGACAGGCGCCCCTCAGCCCCCGCCCCAGGCGGTGGCAGCATCTCCGTCCCCCAGCGGTCGTGACCAAGCATGGGACAACTCGGGCCTCCCTAGAGCGGCAGCTCGGTCAAAACTTGTTCTCCGTCCTGGTGGCAGGGCTTGCGGACGTGCTGCTGAGAACTGCTGCTTCCCTCGAGTTTGTGGTCCGAGAGCAGGTGCCCCTCCCCGCACCCGGGGGCCGGGCAGTGCGGGCAGGAGTGTCTGTCCCAGGCACAGCCCGAGGTGGCAGGTGGGGACAGACGTGGAGGGGCACCTGGAACTCTGGCAGGACGAGCGTTGGGGCTGCCCGCACCATGCTGTCACCGCAGCATGGTGGCAGCTTTCCTGCTAGGCAGCGTCCCGGGCGTGGGAAGTACCCGGTTGTCCACGGGGTTGTCAGCGCATTCCTTGGGCGGAGGGGGGGGGGGGGAGGCTCCTTCCTCTGCCTTGAGTCCCGGAAAGAGCACTGGCCTGGCAGCCCGGCCCGTGTGGGGCGTAGCCGTGGCTGAGGTTTTCTGGTTTTCTGAGGCCACCGCTGCCCCCACGCCACAGACACTCCCACCAAGTGTAAGGGCAGGGCCCAGGGTGTGGTGGTGAGGCTCAGGTGGTCTGAGCCCAGTGACGGCGGCCAATCCCAGAGGTGGGGGACTCTCCCCGTCTGAGACGGACGCGCTGAGCCCCGGCTGTCGGGCTGGAACCTCGTGTGGGTTTGGCCCAGGTGTGAGACCGGCCGGGACTGCTGCCCAAGGAAGGCCCAAGCCCGCCGAGGGTACCGAGCATAAATACAGGTTTTTACTGGAGGCGAAGCTTCTGGAGGTTACTTTGTTGCCTTCGAGGACTGCTGCGCCCAGCTGCCGCACTGACCGGGCCGGCACCGCAGCCTGCGTGACGCCTGCCGAGCCAGGCCCCCAGAGCGCTGCCCCCGGCACGCTTCCACGCCACGCACTGGCCTTGGGCCTCACCCCGCAGAGGACCGAGGTGGACGTTACCCCCAGGCCTAAGGAAGACTTCAGTCAGCGGGCAGCTCTGGGGACATACAAGGAAAGGGCAGGAGAGAAGGGGTGGGGGGCTTGGGGCATCTGCCTCCTTAGGGCAGAGCCGACTGTCCTTGCGCAGAGCTGGGTGGCGTGATGGCCTCCAGCCTTAGGAACACCGTCTCTGCGTATGAAACCAGCTCCTGGAAAAAGAAGAGCCATCAAAAACTACACACACACAGATTCGAGTCTGGTCTACACAAAACGTCTCGTTCTGGGACCCTGGACTCAGGGCCACCGGCCTCTGACTGTAGAGGCAGGTGGGAGGCCTGGTTGGTGGGGGCTCCCGCGGATACTCACTAGGCTGGAGGTAAAGCGCTCCTTGATCTCCTTGACCAGGGGCCGGATGCCACTGGACACCAGCTCTGGCAGGATCTCCTCTGTGGGCAGAGCAGGGGATCCTGAGGTCAGCGCACAGCCAGCCTGATGGCCTACAGCCTCGGTGGGGGCAGGGGCACTCTGGGGAGGCCGGCAGGACAAGGCTGGGCCCACTCCCCCGACCCCCACCCAACCCACCTGCCTGCTGCCTCAGGCTCGGCATTGCCCACAGAGCCTGGTGAGTGCCCCTGTTGAACCACCAGGAAGTGGCGATGGGGTTCCTTCCCTTCCCCCGGCCAGTTAGAGCTGGGAGTGGGCTGCCTCTGAGCACTGGCGTTCTGGGGGTGTGAGGAGGGGGACCCTCACCGTAGGAAGCCAGGTGGGCCAGCAGCATGCAAATGTTCTCCACCACCTCGGGGTCGTCCTTGTAGAGCTGGTACGTCTCCTGGAGAAGGTCAAGGCCGCTGCCGCCCTCCTCTGGCACAACCACCTGCAGAGCCGCCAGCTCTGGGGGGGAAGGGGTGTGCACTCTATCTGGCTGCCTATGCCTTGGTGTCCTCTAGCGAGTGAGGTGACAGTGGTACCGAGTTCTCAGGGTCATTGAGAGAGTCCAAAGCACTTAGGACAGCAAGGACCTCAGCCACTGGCCGAGGCCAGTTTCCTGCCGCCCAGGGACACCTGAGGTCCGTGTGTCCCCATGGTGGGACATGTACACCCCACCTCCCTCTCCCAGCAGAAGGCTCCTGTCCTCAGGATGCTCTCGGCCTGGGGGCCCAGGAAGCACTACCGCATGGCAGAGGGCACCTACAGGGTGGGCACGGTGGGGGGAACCCCAGTGCTGCACACATACACCCCTGGCTGGGCTAGACCCTAACTTGGGCCGGGGGCCTGTGTGAACATTAATCCTTTGCACCCTCCAGAACTGGGGGACCTGACGCTCAGAGGGGACGACTTGAGTCTCCCAGCCAGTAGGTGGCAAAGCCCTTCCTTTCCCAGATGCTGGCCCTGGGTTCTGACCACCTCCTCCATCCTGAGCTAGATCCCTTTTGTCCTCGGGACCTCAGCTTCCCCTCCCATCCCCCGAAGGTGGGCAGCTGATGCAGACGTGTGAGTGGGGCCTTGGGCTGGGGGAGACCCTGGAGCCCAGGGTATCTAACCGGGAAGGAAGAGCCTGCCAGTGCTCCTCAGAGCCTCCCGGTACTGGGGGTGGCCGTACTCCCTTGGGCTTGGACAGTTTCAGGCTCAGAAACAGAGGCCTGGCCGCCCTTAGGCTCCCAGCCTAGCCCATCCTGTGCATCTGTCCTGGGACAAGATGTCAAAGGGGCTAAATCCCCGCTCACACCCCAGCCGGCAGCCTTGTGCAGTCTGTAGCCCCAAGTGAGGGCTTGTGCCATGAACCCATCACAGTGCCAAGCGCTGCTCACTGAGCAACAGCAAACCATTCCTGTTGCAGAGCAGGGACGTGGCTCCTGGGGTGCTCTGAGAAGCTGAACCCGCTAGGACTGCGTGTGCACATCTAACGTGTTTGGGGGCGGACAGAGAATCGCAGTATAGCGTGCAGCCAAAATGGAAAGTCTGCATGGCAACTCCTGGATAACGGAACTATACACTGTTCTTCCCCTTTTTTGAATCTGCTTCTGGGTTGGGTCTGCAGGCAGCTGGCAGACACGCCTTGCTGAGTTTTGCCCCCACCTCCTAGTGGTAGCCCCGTCCATGGCCGGGCTCACCGGACACCTTCGCGAGGCTGGCCAGCCCCCGGGAGGCGTTGTTCACAAGCAGGACTCTGTCCTGGCACTGCCGGATGCTTTGCAGGAACAGGGCTGCCACGTCTTCACACTGGTCCTCCTTGATGCAACCTGCAGAGGGCCTGGTTGAGGCCTCGTGGCCTTGGGATGGGGTGGGGGTACACACTTCCCTGCCCGCGCTGCTCACCCAGCAAAGACAGCAGCCAGAAGACCGCACAGCCAGCTTCCGCCATCTCCGCGTCCCCAGGGTAGGAGGCCAGCACCTTGATGAGGAGGTCCGGGGCTTTCTCCAAAGGGGTCTTGTTCACAATGACAGCTGGAACTAGCACGGAATGGCAGGGACACCTAGCCCTTGAGTGCCTGCTGTATGCATCGCCCCACACCCTGTGGCCCCTACCAGGGATGACAGCCAGAGCTGTCAGGGAGAGGGCCGCTAAGCGGGGGTTTGAGTTCAGGGACTCTGCCCCCAACTGGTCTTGGGGGATATTGCACTTGGGGTATGGAATGGTGCCCTCTGGTTTCCCAGGCTCTCCGGGGCCTGGAGCTCTGTTTTCCTCAGAACGGATGCCCGGATGGCTGGAGGGCTAAGACGGGGCCTGGAGAGGAAGCAGCACAGTCTGGGGGCTCCTTTCTGAATCTAGAGTAAGAGTAGGGTGCCAGGGCCAGGCTACCATCGGGGACCGCCCAGGAAATCCCAGGATATGCGGCAAGTAGAGGGGTTCCTACAGCAGGAGCCCCTGGAGTCCATGAGGACCTACCAGGTCGGGACAGAAGGCCCTGCCTCTGCCGGGGGCGGCCCCTCTCCCGACCCCCTTCCCCTTCTGCTTCCAGGCTCTCAGAAGAGCCTTTTCGTGGGCTCTGCTCCTGGAGTGTCCAAGGGGCAGGCTGTGGGGGCTGTCAGAGGTGATTAGGAAGCAGCAAGGATCGCCCCCCACCACCAGCAGGAGAGTGAGAAGAGGGGCCCCCTCACCGTCTACCATCAGGGCCCAGAGCAGGCTCAGGCCATTGATGCAGATGTCCCTGTTGGTGGAGAAGGTACTCAGATGCTCCAGGATGTGCTCAAACAGCCCAGCCTTCTGTAGCTTCTCTGAGGCCGATTCTGTGGGCAGGCCCCAGAATTAGAGCCACGGAGAAGCCCCTCCGCCAGAAAGCCTTCCCTGAGTACTGCCTCCCTATGTGGTCCTTGCCCACTGCAGGCCTGTGCATCCTGCGTTTCTGGGCATCTCCTGGGCCAGCCATACCCAGTGTGGGGCCCCAAAACAAGAGGACATGGTCCATCCCCTGGATCTCCAGTCCCTATATTGCCCAGCCCATGACTGGGCTGGGACCGGCTTCCTGGGTCCTCCTGAGGTGGGAGCAGTGATTGTCTTTCCTGGTGGGTGAGCCGATACCCAGTTTGCCTGATCTGCACCCATCGTCCATAGCACCCCTCCCTGCTCACTCCCAAAAGTGGGATCCAGTCAAGCAGGGCGAGGAGCAGAGTACAGGCACCTCCCCCCTCCGGCCACAGGGGTCCAGGTGAGCGTCCCGGGGCTCGTGGGCCCAGCTGCCCACCGGGAAGAAGCATGCTGACCCAAGGAGGCAGGTGGCAGCAATGTAGGCTGTGTGCGGCCCCTGGTCCTCCACAGCACCCCCAGTCCTGCCCCCACTGCCTGCTTGGCTGGTGGCCGCAGGACCCCAGATGCCCGTGAGGTGGAGATGAATGAGGCAGAAGACGTCGTGTGAAGCCCACGGTGGCACCTGGTCGATGTCTGCACGTTTGTGGAGGGAACAAGTGACAATCGAATGGAAGCTTCCCATCAAGAGACAGAAAAGGACAAGCACTTGGGACGGACCCAGTGAAGGCAGGGCAGTCGTGCCATCTCAGGGAGGCAGGTGCCCCCCGACCGCCGGGCTGAGCGGGGAGGGCCAGGCAGACCCACCCTGGCTGGAGATGATGGTGAGCAGGCTGTAGACCATGACCAGGAGCGGCTCTGACTCGGGGTGGGTCCACATGCTGGTCAGCAGCCCGGAAATGACGGAGCTGCCCTTCAGCACCTCGGCGGCCCGGTCCTGCGCCAGCGCTGCTTGGGCCAAGGGAAGAGCCCAGGGTGACCTCCTGCACCTGGGGATCGTGGGCCTGGCAGCCTGCGGGGATGCTCCCTCCCTGGTTGGAGGTGGGTAGTGCCCCCACTTGGCGTGGAGAAAGCCAAGGTCAGCCTCGTCCCGGAGCAGGTCCCCGCAAGCGCTGGTTGCAGGATGGGGTGAAGGGTGGAAGGGGTGGGCACCTGCCCACACGGCGGGTGAGTAAGCGGCGCTCCACAGCCAGTGTTGGTTTCCAAGGGTCTGGGACAAGGGGCCAGGGCCAACATTGACCCCACGTGGCTCAGCACCCACCTTGACCCAGGCTGCGCAGCAGCAGCGAGCAAGCATACAGCTGTACGTCAAGGATCCGCTCGTGTTGCTTCATGATGGCGACCAGCATCTCTACCAGCTCCATCGGCCACGGCAGACCTGGCAGGGCCGGGCAGCAGGGTTGAGCCTCGACCCAGGAGCAGAGGGCGGGAAGGGCGTCCGGACCAGAGAGCCCGACGCTGCTGGGACTCTACAGGGCGTCACGCATGGGCCCGTGGATGGGTGAGTTGGCGAGTGAAGAATGTGATTAATGAGCACGGACGTGTCTGCCCTGGGCGGCTCCCTACCCCAGCGGCCCCTCAAAGCAGAGTCCTCCCGTCGCTCTCTTACAGAGGAGGAAACACGGTCAGAGAGACGGAAGCACTTTCTTTGGACCCAGCCTGACTCGAGTCCGCGGCCATAACTGCCCGAGTGTTGGCGTCTGTGGGTCTCAGGGACTTTCCTGAGCATGCACGGAGTGAGAGGTGGTGGCAGGCAGCAGAGGGTCCGGTCCCCATGGTGCCCCTTCTTTACACCATTAGAGTAGGGACCGACAGCCCCGCGTCTCAGGCTCTCAGCGAGAACAAGCTTGCCCCCCTCAGCTCCCCCAGGAAGGCACAGTCTCCCCTCCCGTGGGCTCTTCTGGCCACAGCCCAGCTCCAGAAGGGGCCTGGGGGCAGGACAAGGAAGAGCGAAAGGCGAGGGGCCAGTATGAAGTCTCCGCCATTGCCTTAAGGGCCGGAACCAGGCCTCTGCCATCTCCAGTGCCACAGCCCCCGGAACAGACCTTGTGCGGAAGGACAGGTGGACAGACGGTCGGTGGGTGTGGGAACAAACGGACAGATGGAGGCCTGATGGATGGATGGATGGATGAGCAAGTGAGTGTAACACTCCGGCTGGTGAGGCAAGTGGAATGGCGGGATTTCATGAAACACTGTTTTGGCAAAACTTAAAAGGTACAAAAACTCCTTGAGGGACGGTGCTGTCCCGGGGGCGGGGGGTAACTGGTGGCACCTGGGAAGGTGTGATGGACCCATCCCCGGAGCACCCAGGAGTTTGTCCCACAGCCACGCTCACGCGGCCGTCCATCGTGCGGCATAACCAGCAGCCACCCAGCCAGCCCTGGCGGGGACCGTGGAAGACAAGGGACCCCCGCGAAGAACCCGTGAGGGGCAGTCACTCCACACCAACTGCCACCCCATCCCCCCACTTCTGCTGGGCAGAAGGGGTGACACAGGAAGGGTTCCAAGCAGGGGAAACACAAGCAGGCCTCAGAGGTGTAGGGGAACCCCGGCCGCCTCCCAGAGGCCTGGGCCACAGGGGGAGCGGGGAGCAGGGGGTGCGCGGGCGTCTACCTAGCTGATCTTCAGGCATTCTTAAGAGCCTCTTCATGGCTCTGAGCTGGACTTCCGGTCTGCTGGAGTAGTTCTGCATGACCTCTGCGGGAGAGAGGACAGCATAGGCCGGCGCCCAGGGCCCCGCGTGGAGGCCCGCGCTGCTCACAGGTCCACACGCTCGGCCGTGAGGTGCTGCTCTTCTCACGGCCCTCCCAGGCCACTGATGCAGAGGCAAGCCCTGGCCTCAGGGAAGAGCCTCAGCTTCTCCACAGCTCCTCCGAGCCTCCCTGCAGAGCTCTTTGTCTTTGGTTCATAAGGAACGACCCCAGTGCCCACAGTGAGCCGCGGGGTCCAGCCATGCACACTGGGGACCCCTTCCTCATCCCATGGCTGACTCAGAACCCCCTTGGAGCGGCCCACCAACAGGCCCTGTGCTGCTCAGAGAGGACGACTCGCTCCAGGCCACTGAGCCGGTGGGTGATGGGCTTCCGTGGGACCCAGCTGCCTGCCCACAAAGCCCCCCCACCTGGCCGTGAGATGTGGGGAGACAGAAGTCAGGGCCTCATGAGCGTCCCCTCCCCAGAAGTGGGGGCAGAGGTGGCAGGTGGGGGGAGGAGTCCCCCCTCACCAGCAACCCGTGCAGAGAGCCGCGGGGAGAAGAGGGAGTGCGCAGACCACCCAGAACAGAGGGACAGATGAGTGGAGTCAACCTGGAACCTGAAGGTGGCCTCTAGGCCCACGGTTCACCCAAGACCTTGGGATGGCAATTGTGCCATCGCTGTGCTAGGAGCCGCAAGGAACCCCCCGCCAGGGGCACACTGTGGAAACAAGCACTGGGCCAGCTCACCAGCAGCACCCTCTAATGAGGCCTGCCCATGTACCTCAGCAGACAGAGCCCCTACAGGGACACACCTGCCGGTCCAGGGCCACGGCCATGCCCCTGCCCATGCCCAGCACCGTTCCGGGCACGTAGAAACCACACAGGAACGGCTGCCGAGTGGGGCAGCCGCTCGGCGCTCGGCACGGGGTCACTGTGTGCCATGGTGTGGAAGCGATCAGGGGGGCTCCAGGGGTTGTGACAGCGGGAGGCTGCTCAGCAGGAGGGGAAAGGAAACGGGTCCGGCGTTAAGGTGAACTCCGGGACAGGTGACAAAAGCGAGGGAGGGTATCTGAGCAGGTGGTGCCCTGAGCAATGCAGAGGCTGGGGTGGGATGGAGGGGAGAGCCCCGAAGTCTTCTAGGCCCCTGGCCAAGGATCAGAGCAGTCCAGGGGCCTGGGTGGCAGCAGAGGCGGGGGGTGGGGCACTGACCGCCCTCCCCCTCCCAGAGCTGAGACGACAGCTCCCTCGCCCTCTGAGTCCCCACCATCACCTAAAACGCTGGCGGTGTTACTTTCCAGCAGCAGGTCAGTGATGAAGGGAGGGACCACCTGCCGTTGCAGGGCCAGAGCGACACTGGAGGACTGGAAGTTGTTGCTCACGAAGGTGATGTGGATCACGTCCCTGGAGAGGAGGGGAGGCGGCCGCTGGGCTCTCCTGCACACCCCGCGGCCAGGCAGGCAGGCGCCCGACCTCAACCCTCCTGTCGGAAGCCCCTCTCCTGCCGGTGCCAGCACGCCAAGCAGGTGCGGGAGCATGGTGTGGGGGGGACCGTTTCCGTAAAATAACTGGTCAGATTTGGTGACCACGTTGGTGTAAAGGTGCGTAGAACCCAGGCCAGATTCACTGTCCTATGATCCTTTCTCCCTTCTCATGGGGAGATCAACTACAATCAGAACAGGTTCCAGCTCCAGGTCCCCGGGACCCTGCCTCCGCCCGAGGGAGAGGCCGGCTCTGTGGGCTCTGGGGCTCAGAGGCGTGCACGCCGCGGCTGCCCTTTGGGACAGACCGCGCTTGGGAAAGCCCCGTGGGCCACGGAGGGGTCGGCGCGCTTCACCGAGTGGCAATGCATGCGGGACGGTGGACAGATGGCGGGAGACACGTGGCAAGATTAAAATACAACCACAGCCCCCCCGGGTCACCTGATAGTCACTCGTGCTGAGGGCTCGATCTGCAGCATTAAAGGCAGTAGAGAACGGAAGGTTCCCACGTTGGGGATCATCCTCTCCTCCATGGTCTGCAGGACGCCCCAGAGCCTGTCCGGCTCACTCCGGAGGGACTTTCGCAGATGCATGGCTTCTGTTCTCTGAGGGGACAGTACTTCTTCGTGGGCCCGACCCAGACCGTGCCCCGGGGCAAGCTGGCAAGAGGGCCAGAGGTGGGAGGACTTGGGACGAGCGCCTGCACGGCTGCCTGGGGTCCCGAGGTGCGTTCAGGCCGGCCAGGCTCGCACCCCACCGTGGGCCGGCAGGGGCACGTGAACTCACTTTTCTCCATAAAGAGGCAGGGAGCACCCAGGGAGCCCCCCGTGCAGGTTAGCCATGGGTGGTGTATCTCAGTCATCGTCCCCAACGTGCCAGGGCCCCAAAGGCCAAGGGCGGGGGTGCCCCACGCAGCCCCGTGGAGGTGGGGAGCAAGGCAGGAGGCTGCAGGCTGGGGAAGGTGTCCCTTACAAGCCCAGGTGGGCGGCGGGGCCAGCTCTCTGGGGACATGAGGTGCGGGGCTCGGGGCGCCGTAGAGGGGGCAGCCGGAAGGCAGCTCACGTTTATGAAGGAGCAGCTGACCATGTCCAGAATGATGCAGCCCAGGGACCAGACGTCTGACTTCGGGCTGAAGGAAAAGTTGAGGGCTTCAGGGGCCATCCAGGACTTCTGAAAAGGGTCTGTTGACAGGAGGAGGTGTCAAAGCAGGAGGCCTGTGCTCCCTAGGGGAGCAAGCGGCTCAGAAGGGAAGGGGCAGTGGGGAGGGACGATCCATGGTGGGAAAGGAAGAGGGCCCTGGTCTTCAGCCCATGAGGCTTCCCATCTGGGCACGTGTCCAGCCAGGCTGGCCCAGGTGTGCCCACTCACGTCGTCATGCCCAGCGGCCACAGATGTGGTTTGAAAAGGCGTGTGCCAAGAAGACGGAGACTCCCACCCTCTGTAAACACCTTGCTCCTCTAAAGGTCAGAGCCTGGAGGCGGAATTTTGGTTGCTCCACCCTTGTTTCTAAACCTGAACCCCAGACAAGGAGCCAAAAGAGCAGGGTCGCTGGCCTGTTGGTTCCTGATAGACCTTGGGCAGCCCTTCCCTCTCTGGACCTTCATTCCCCAGCCAGGCGGTAAAAGGGGGCACTCCAAGGACCCCTGCCATCCACACCTCCGGCAGATCCACCCACCTGCCCGTCCACCCACCTGTCTGCCCTTCCATGCATTTATCCTGTGTGCATGCAGGACTCTGAAATTCTCAACTATGGCTACTCTCTCCACCCAGGACAGCGGGGTACAGGCTTGAAGCCCAGCTCCCTCGGCCCCGCTATGCTTTCAAGGGAAGGAGAACCCATCTCCCCTTCCTCCCTGGAATCGCCTCAGTGATTTACAGGACTCAGGAAGGTAACCCGGCTCTCACTGGTGCGTGGCATCCACTAGCCCCCCATCTCCCTCCTTGAAGGTTAACGTTTTCCAGGTGTCTTTTGGACCCTGATTCCGTGCACCGCTCCCTGCCCCGGGCTTGGTGGTTACACCCAGGCAAGGGGGTCTCTGGAGCCCACATAAGTCTGCAGGGGTCTGTGGGGACCTTCTGAGCAAGGAGAGGTTTGATGTTGCCTTGTTCCAGCTCCGGCCACTGCCCTCTGGACTCCAGGAGCGACCCCACCCCGGTGCATGGCCCCTCCCCCACCCCCCCCAGCCGCTGCCATCCCGCAGCCTGGGAGGACCCCGGCCACCTTCCTCTGCGCGGATGTTCCACTTGGGTGTGTCTGTCATCAGTGCCCTGGAGCTCAGGTCCTGTAGCTTGCAGTGGTTGCTGCTGACGAGGGCTATGTTGGAGGGCTTGAGGTTCCTGAAACCAAGAGGGGGACTGTCCTCTGGGGGCCTGCCTGCCTTCCCACCCACTGCCTGCGGGCCACGAGCCCCTCCTGGGGGGCGCAGCACACCCTGGACCGCATGCTCTGCTCCCCGCCCCACCCAGCTCTGCCCCCTCTCCCCAAATGCCCCTTTGCAGCTCACTTTTAAAATAGTGTTTCCTACAGAAATCAAATATACTCGGTTATTTTAAACTCCAAAACCAGCAGCCAGCTCCAAGTGGGAAAACTCCAATCCTTCTGCCCGTTCTCTGCTCACATCTGTTCCCCTCCTTCCAGATCTCAGCTATGCCTTTGTTTGGGGCACTGGTTTTTAACCATTTCGTAACGTTTGGTGCCGTGAACACTAAATCGTGGGCATTTCCTTTGTACATGGGGTCCACAAGGGTTTTTCTCTCCTTTAGATCTGGTACTGAGCCAGTCTGCGGCCATCGCCAGCCCCTGCAGACTGTGGACGCTGGAGTCCTGCTGCGGGCCGCTCGAAGGCTCAGCCCCGGGACTGCGCAGCCTAATCTCCTGCTTCCCCGCGCTGTTATCTGGCTGCTCACCCTGCACTTTAGAACGGACCTGCCCGGAACGCCCACTCCCGAGGCTGGGTGAATCAGTGCAGGTGACGTGGAGAGGGTAGCATTCCCCGGAAGCCTGGGAGGGGCTCTGGAAAGGTGCCCGCGCTTCTCTGGGGCTGCGGGCTGCGCTGCTCCCAGGTCCTGGGGCAGACTGAGGGGACTCTGTGCCCTTTGTCCCGCAGCAGCCCGGCCCCCACGGTCACCTGTGGATGATGTCCAGCTGGTGCAGATACTCCAGAGCGTCCAGAACCTGGCCCAGCATGTTCTGCATCCACTGGGGAAAGAGCGAGAGATGCTGGGGTTGGGGAAGGCAGCCGGCTGAGGCAGGCCAGCCACTCCAAGGAGCAGCCAGCGGGATCATGGAATGTTCTCTCCTGGCTTCTTCAGATGGGCCCCAAACTGCGGAAGCGCTCAGAGCCAGTGCAAAAGAGTTCTGCCTCCGGTCCTTTCAGGCTAACGTGCACGGGGCTCTCCCAATGGGGCATGCCCTGGCTTCCAGACCCCACACTCCTGTAGCCACACCGGAGATACCCCTGCCCGGGCCCCACCCCTTGTGGGTAACAGAGATAGCAAAGCCTTTATTGCCTACATTGGGGCTTGCCTTGCCATGTCATTAGAAGGAAAAGAGCTCTGACAAAGAACGTTCTAGAAATACCGTGTGTCGGAGGCGAGATCCGGCTAGTCTCCAGGGCAGTGATTTTCAAACCGGGTTCCGAGGAACCCTAGATTCTACCCAAGGGTGTCAGAGACGGGCCGAGTGAATGGAACCCCAGGCTTCTTCCCACTCCACCTGCCACCCATTCTCCCGTGCCCCTTGGTCAGAGAAGCTTCACCTTCCTTACTGGGTTTCCGCTTGAAAGGGTTCCACCACCAACAGAAACGTTGAAACCCACTCCAGAGCCTACCCCTGAGGTCCACATTGGGAGAGGAGCGGTGTGGCCCTCAAGAAGCCCTCAGGGGCGAGATGGTGCCCCCGGCCCACCGAGCAGAGGGGTGCTCAGAGCAAAAGCAGGCACAATTTACTCAGGGTGGATCATAAGCTTAATGTGAAACCAAAAATGACCTAGCTTGAAAGACAAGGGGAAATATCTTCATGACCTTGGAGGACAGGCTCTCACACAGGCTCAAAGGTGCTAACGATAAAAGAAACATTGATAAACTCACTTCGTTACAGTTCAGAACTTCTGGGGGCACCCAGGTGGGCTCAGTCAGTTACGTGTCTGACCCTGGCTAGCGTCAGGATCCCAGGGTCCTGTGACTGAGTCCCGCATGTGGCTCTCTGCTCAGTGGGGAGTCTGCGTGTCCCTCTCCCTCTCCCTGTCCCCCGCTACTTGTGCACACACTCTCTAATAAATAAAATCTTAAAAAAAAAAAGAACTTTTGTTCATCAAAAGACACAGACTGAGAGAAGACAGACACTCTGGATGCCCATATCCACAATATGTAAAGAACACCTACAAATCAATAAGAAAACACAAACAACCCCAGTGTTTAAATGGACAGAAGACTTGAACAGGCACAAAATCCAAGTAGCTAAAAAGCACTCCCTGTGGTTACTCATAATAACTCAAAATGCAATTTTCAATTAAAATAAAAAGACTGAACTGTTGGCCAGGAAGGAGGCACTGTTACCCCTTGTGCTGGGAGTAACCCCAAGTCAACCAAGCCATCCTGGACATTGGCACATCGACTGGAACTGCTCTACAATCCAACAACTACACGCCCAGGGCTTCGTCCAGAGAAGATGAGTGATTAGATCCACGAGTAAGCACGCCCAGCAGTGTTCATGGCAACAGCCCCACGCTGGAAACACCCTGCAGGCTCACAGTGCTAGGCTACGCACAGACCAAGGTGGCCACACCAGCGCCCAGCCATGCTGGGGACGATTTCCTGATCCGCTCACGTAAGAAACCAGACAGTGGCGACGTGCCATTACGAACATGAGTCCATTACTGGGGACTTCAGGGTGGGCAGAAGGGTCTCTGGAGACAGAAGTCCAACCACAGGCAGGGCCAGGGACTTCTGGAGCTCCGGAAGGTTCTGCAGCTCGATCGGGGGCAGGGGTTATATGACTGTCTGCCTGTGTACAGTGAACTGAGCTGTGCACTGAACCCTTGTGCACTTTACACCACACAGACCCCTCCACACATAAACGTAAAAAACAACCTGGCCCGTAGCATCTGCCCTCCCCTCTGCCCCTCTGCCCCCTGACTGAGCCTGTGATATCACAAGGCCCCTTAGCAAATGGTCCCCAGGCCTGGCGTCCCACTGAGTCTGTCTTACTTCAGAGTCAATGGTTGTCTTTGTCTCCCTCTTCTTCTCAATGATCTTCTGGAAGCTTCCCTCGTTATACTCCATCACCAGGCAGAGGAACAGAGAGGAGATCTGATGGGGACATGAGGTCTTAGCCAGATGCCACAGTCCTGATCCGCAAAGCCCAGGCCTGGGCATCTCGCCGAGGTTCCTTGCCCCGGGGCCTGCCTCCACTGGGGCCACCATGCACGGTGGCTGTGGGAGCAGTGTCAGCAGTGGGGTACTCACGGGGACTCCTGCTCAGCCTCCAGCTGCTCCGATCCTCCCCTCCCCCTCCACCCCAGCTCCAACGGCGAGAAGCTCCTCTGACTTTTCTGAAAGCGGCCCAGGCCTTCCGGCCGAGGCACTCACAGACCCCTGTGCCTGGAAGCCCGCCTCTTCCCAGGGGGAATATTCTTCAGGGCTTAGCTTCGGTCCGTTTCCTCCTGCGGAGGAGCCTGCCTGGAATGGGGTTCCGTGGACCGGGTCAGGGGCCTTAGCTCAGTGTGCTCAGAGGACCCTGCTTTTCCTTCCACAGTGAAGTGTCCCCTTAGCTTTTCTGTGTTTCCTCAAGAGTGTCACGGGGTGCTCAGAAAAGGTGTGTACACAGTCATGGCCCTTCCCTAAGGCTGATCTCAGGCCCCACTGGACAGGGGGCACGTGTGTGAGGGGACCCTCCGCTCCTGCCCGAACCCTTGGTTGTCCACCCCAGATGAGGACGCTAATGCGGACGTCCAGTTATGGTCTGATCCTAGCCCCGAAGCCTTGCGGCCTCCCTCCACCTCTCGGCCCTCCGCCCCACCCCTGCTTGCCCTCCCCCTCCCCCCCAGGTCTCATCTGGAATAATTCGCAAGATTCTGGATCGCTGAAAAGCAAAGAAGTCCTATAACCTCTGGGCTAAAGTGCGGGGCTCGGGGGCTCACAGGCCCCTGATCTGAACCCCACTTAGCTGTGGTTTTGTTTGTTTCACATTTTCTTCCCCCTCAGCTGTTACTGGCCCCCCGCAGGGCCCCCAGTAAGTGCTGAGTCAGGGTGGCCACATTTGGAGTTCCTGCCATTGTGGCTCTGGGGGTTATAATGGCGCTGGGGTGCCCTGAGCTCGGTCCACTTGTCCCTGGCACCCACCTCACTGTTCCACACGATGAAGAGCTCCTGGTAGCTGGAGATGTGGGCGTGCTGGAGCTTCAGCAGCGGCATCAGCTGCGGGGACAAGAGCGGAGCAAGTGGAGACACTCGAGAAATTCTGCTTCTCAGCTAGTGCTTCTGTGTCACGGACCCCCACACAGACGCAGCCTCCAGCTCTGAGTAGGGCTGGGGAGGGGACGCCCGGGAGGGGGTGCAGCCTTGTGCTTCAGAGCCAGACAGCCTGCTGGGGGTCCTGTCCCTCCAGCATGTGCTGCTGGCTGTGCTGTGTGACCGAGGAGAGGGTCCTCAACGTCTCTGAGCCTCAAGCCTCATCTGAAAACGGCAGTGATGGCGGTATCTGCCTCACAGGGGCATCAGGGGGGCTAAGGGGAGCTGGTGTAGGCAAAGCGTCTGTTGCAGAGGAAAGCAAGCCCCGTCAGGGGCAGGGGGAGCAGGTGGTGGCCAAAGGGAAGTGGGACACTGTCACACGTGCGCCCAGCACGCCTCCTGGGTGGCGCACACTTGGAGCCCCAGGGCCCTGCTCCCGGATGAAAGTGCTTGAAGGGCCCACACCGTCGGGCTGCAGCAGCGGCTGCGGCGGCCACCAGGAGCCAGGCAGACAGCGGCTGGTGGTGGCAGGCTGGGCGCGGGAGCAGGTCACCTCGTGGGCTGGGGAAGGGAACAGGGATGTGCACAGCTGTGATGCGGCGGGGGCCGTGGGAGGGTCTCCCCCGGTCTCCGGCTTGCCAGCATGTGCCCCACCCCTTGACTATGGACCGGACAGCTGTTTGCTGACAAGGCTCAGAAGCCGGGGGTTCCAGAAAGAAGGCAAACACGTAGCCATTAACTAGGAGGGACACGTCTGGTTCATGGGAGATTCAAGAGAAACAAAGAAACACTGCTCAGAGCCTTTATCCAGCAAATCCACACGCCGTCACTGCTGTTACTATCAATCAGGATGCTCTTGGTGAAGGAACGGAAACGAATGTACATCTTCTTTGTTAGATGAGAGTTCTGTAGTTCCCACATTTTCTACTGTAACTAATTTTTATAATCGAAGGAACGATATTGTAAAAGATGGTTCTTGGTAGACTAGCCCTGGGCCCTAGGGAACACCGAAACCTTATCTTCTCGGAGAACATATATTCTAAGTTGTCTGCTCCTGATTTAGAAATGAACGTTTTGGGCACAGACTCCCTTCGTGACCTGGGGATTTCTGGCTTCATAGCATGGGGCGAGATCTGGTTCTGACCCTCCATGCCTCCACCGAGGCTTCTATCCGGTCATTCCACAGGAGAGCACAGAATAGTCTCTGTGTGCTCTGCATCGTGTCCTCTCGAGAGGGGCCCCCCCAAGAATTACCTCCTCCAGGGCCTCGTTGGCCTGATGCTCATCGATACATTCCACCTGTAGGGGTGAAAGGGCACTAACTCAGTAAATGTGTAGTCAGCCCATCGCCACCATCATTATTCACAGGGGTGCCAGGCTTCTACCACATGGCACCAGATGAGGCCTGGATATGATCCGAACTCAGGGATCCAAAAGTACTCAGCAATGAGAACATCTTTGCTCCCACTGCAAGGATAAGTTCAGGATAGCATAACACAAACTCTGACCAAGTATTAGAGGATCCATTCTCACCATTTTGAAAGCAGGGGAGAAAACAGTGTGTTGCCCCTAGAGCCAAACAGCTCTGCTCTGGCTGGCAAAGTATTGACCTCACCACTTCATTCCTTACCTGAATTGGGAAGACTGTCGCTGTCACTGAACGTGGGGCAGTGGGGGAATGCGTGGAGAGGGATCAGCGGGAAGGGCAGCAGCATGCTTCAAGTCTCCGACATGCTTGGTGGCAAAGACGGCAGGTGCACATTATCACCGCATCTAATACCAGACCCTCACCCAGAGCTCCTCCTCCTAAAACTTCCGAATGATGAACTCTTGTAATTGGGGGATCGTAGATGAAAATGCAGACAGGGGCTTATTCCCAGATCCTTACAGACCCCGGATACAGCAGCAGAGTCTTTGTGTCTGCCGTTCCTCCTGGGCCAGAACTCATGCGTATGGGTGAGTTTGGCCGAAACACACTTTGGAAAGCCTCCAAAACGTCCCATCTTTTGACCTAGAAGCCTCCCCACTAGGAATTTATCCCAAGGAGACCATGGACCCTCAAAAAAGCTGCTTATCAGAGTTGTTTACAGAGAGCGGAAAATCAAGAAGAGGCGAAGAGCCTACGGTACAGGAGGGGGTGACTGGCTCAGTTCCAGCGCACGGAGCGGTGGGCTCCCGTGGCCGCCAGAGCCAAGAGAGGAGGCAGCCGTGTCTGTGGCATGAGATGGGGCTTGTAAGACACTAAGACCACTCCGCGGCATTCTTGTCAAAACCGTTTATACGTGCTTAGGGAAAAGACCAGAAGGAGACACGAAGCCCTACCTGCACCCCACCCCCATTGTTTGAGAAAAGAAAGACTGGCTGCCTTTTTAAAAAGCTCCTCGACTGCCCAGAAGGCAGTGGGCTCCGGCCTCGCCGGCCCATGCGACAACGGCCCGGCCGCACCGCCAGCCCGCAGTGCGGCGGGAGGAAGCAAGGACCCCCGGCCCAGCCTCGTCGGGCAAAGCCTGCTGGGCGGCTCCACAGGCAGGAGGCCTGGCTGAACAGAGGTGGCCCCGGCCGCTGGTGCCCGAGGCTGCTCCACGGGCATGGTCAACCCCACGGCCACGGTATCCCCCGCCACCACCGTGCGCCACGAGAGGGTGCCAGGGACGCTCGTGGCGCAGCTCTCTTCTCCTACAACTTCTGTCCAGCTGAGCCACCGTACTTGGACACACAAAGCGCTCTCCCCCTGCAGCTCCGTACCCACCCCGCCCCCGCCGCCATGCCAGCCCTGGTGAGGGCGTGGTGGAAGGGCCCACCGAGGTTCTTGCCCTTAGGCTTGTGTGACCTTGGGCCAGCTAATGCCCCCTCCTCCTCCACCCCTGCCCTGGCTCCCCTTTGGTAAAAAAGTAGCTTGAATTCAAATGCTCTTGGGAGCTGTGTGCCATTGGCCAGTCTGCAGCCTCCCTGAGCCTCCCTATCCTCGGCTGTAGAGGGGGCCTCCGGTTCCTGCTTCGCAGGGTTGGCGGGAGGCTGAATGGGATGAGCCTGGCACGAAACACCTGCTGAAGAAATGGTGGGGGGGTTTGCAGACTCTCTCTAGGTGAGAGCGTCAGGTGTGCCGGGAAGCCCAAGGAACCTCAGGCCACCCCCAAGGCTACTCTCGCAGGGATCTGCCTCTGTGACTGCTGGCTGAGAGGAACCAGCTGTCACATCGGGAGGCCTCTCTGCAGCATGGGGATGATGAGTGGATATCTGGGGGAACCCCATGCGTAGGAGCCACCTCTTACCTGCTTTATCACGTGCTTGACTTTGTTTTCTCTTTCCTCCACCACCAGGTTCACCCCCAAGGCCCCAGGACTCATCTGGCCCAAAATCTACCAGCAAGAGGAAGAGAAGCGTTCAGGAAATGCATACAGCTTTTCTTGTGGGCGTGCGCTCAGCCCCGACACCTTTCCTGCCCCAGCTCCTCCCGCAGGCTGGCCTAGCTAGCGTCTCCACCACATTGTGCGGAGAAGGAAACGCCCAGGAGCCTGAGGGACCTGGGCCCATCTCTCTGGGGCCCATTGTGGAGCTCTTTCCATCACCCGCTACTGCTTCTCCAACTTGCAGCAGGGACCAGTGGGCACCTAGGAGCCAGCATCAGCCCACGTGGGGCCTAGCTTCAGTCACTGTCTCCAGTCGGCTCTTACCCCGGCTTCCAGCACCCCCTCCGATCAGCATCCAAACCAAAAAACTAACTGGCCCTGGTGCCAAGCACCCTACAACCGCCTGTGAGCAACACTGTTGCTCTCTCCATGTTCCCACCAGAGGAAACGGAGGCACAGGGAGCGAGGTCCTTGCGTCTGAGGCTAGAGAGCTAATACGTGAGGGGCCTGGATTGGACTGGAACTCCGGCCTGAGTCCGCAGCTTTTGCTTTGAAGCAAACCTGCAGAGAGGGGGCTGCTGTTCAGAGCTCTGTGCAGGGAGGCCAGGGGCCACCAGGGTGGGGCGGACACCGGGATTACATGTCAGAGGATGGAAGAGGCCTGGCAAAACGCAGAGGAGTGAATGCAGGAGACGGAGCCGAGTCTGGGGACTCTGAGTCCAGGCAAGTCTTGGTTTCTGTCATCCAGCCCCTGTGGGTGGCCTGAGCCCAGCTTAGGGAGTTTGAGGGCCAATGTCCTGAGCAGCTTATGCCAGTCGAAGAAGGTGCATGCCCAGGCCCTCTTCAGAGGCAGGTTAAACGGTAAAACACACTTGTGTCTCAGGCGGAAGCTGTTGTTTTTTCCTGGAAAGGTGACTTTGCCTTTCGAATTCTCTGGCCCCCGGAAACTCACCTCCTTTACCACTGGCTGACTCCCCGGCTGTCCTCCCACACGAATGGGAGTTCTTACAAAGCGAGAGAAACCTAATCTACAAATTGTTTTTGAATTAATGGCATTTTTACAAAGACTGCTTCTAACATTTAATGAAGGTGATATATTACATATAGAAGCAGTTAATTAAACGCTCATTCAGTTTTATTTTGCGGCTTTCCTTTTGTTTTGTGAATTTTTCAAGTCTTACACGTCTTCACAGGCCTGGAAAAGGCCCAAGTCCTCCTCCCCGGGACTAGGGATGGCCTGTATTGGAGTTTGGGGGCTACTGATTGTGAATTTCGGACGCTCTAGGGTGTCCTGTACCCACCAGCCCAAGGAGAGGCGGAGGAGGGTGAGGTGGTTCCCTACCATCAAGCATTCAGACAGATGGGGGTGGACAGTCCTTCATTTCATCCATCATTTTAGAGATGGGGGGAAACTGAGACCCGAGGAGGCCAAGGGCACCCAGGAGGTCACCTTTGGAGGGAACCGAGGTCACCCTACTTCCTGGAGGCAGACCCTGGCCATCGGCCTCCTCTCCGGGGGCAGTGACCGGTAAACCAGTAAGTAGGGGGTTGGAGAGGTGGCCGGAGGTCCGGGTCCCTGGCTCGCCCCAAACCGGCGGGCTCTTGTCGCCCCTGCCTCCCCGCCAGGGAACGACTTGGCACCTGGTACTTCTCCATAGTGTCTCCAGGGGAGACTCCCAGCCTCTTCTCCCTCCGCAGGGCACTGGGGATGCGCCCCCAGCCCCCGCCGGCGCGCGGACCCTCGACTGAGCATGCTCAGGAGAGACGACGTCGGGCGAGCACCCCATCCCCCACCCCGGGGGCGACCGTCTGCCCCAGGTGTGTCCGCCCGAACGGTGCGCTCCGGGGCTCCCGCCGGCACCTCCTGCCTTCGGCGCTGGGGCCTGGTGGCCCCCGAGCGCGCCGCGGGCGGGGCCTGAGGGGTGGGCGGGGCCTGCGAGCGCGGCGGGCGGGGCAGGCGGGGCCGGAGGGCGGGGCCGGCGGGGCCGGAGGGCGACGGGCGGGGTCGGAGCG